>LNAS01000034.1:0-99838 GCA_001630605.1 Pseudogymnoascus pannorum | reverse complement strand
CATCCCCCCCGGCCCTCTCAACCGCCATAACAGCAGCCCTCGACAACCGTCTCCTCCTCTCTGCAGCCTCGCGTTCCCGTCTCGCTTTCGTCTTCGAACTCCCACTCGGCGCCACACCAGACAAAATCCTCGATCCGTCAAGGGGCGTGAAATTATGGAACTCGATCGTCGCCCCGCCTCCACTGCCGCCATTACCACTATTACCACCACCCGAACCACCACCGCCCATAGCAGCAGTCGAAACATTCTCCCTCGACCCCCCAAACGACCTACTCCTCCCATGCCCAGTCCCACTCCTCGGCCTCCCCCCACCCGCACTCTTAGGCCGACTAGGCGGCCCCGTACTCCTCGGTCTCCCCAGCACAGGCGTGCGCGATCGCGCCGCTACGCCAGGTACGGCACCAGAGATGGTAGGGGCGCTGTGCTTGCGGACCATCTGGCGCATTCCCGCCGCGTTGGCGTTGGCGTTGGCGTTGGTGGGGTAGGCGTTGGGCGTTGAGAAGTTGGGCGTTGACATTGCGGCGTGCAGGTGTTGCTGGACTTGGGCGTGGGAGAGGGATTGTTGGGGTTGGGTGTGGGGGAGGGAGAAGGAGAGGGAGGAGGTGGATGCTGATGCGGTGGGGGAGGGGGAGGGGTGGCGGCGGCGTCGGTGGGGGGATTGTGAGGGGATGTAGTGAGGGGGGAGGGGTGGCGGTGGCTCGTGGGTTGAGTAGCCTGAGCGTTGGTGTCGGAGAGGGGTGGTGGGGATGTATGCGTTTTGGGCTTGCTGTTGCTGCTGCTGCTGTTGTTGTTGCTGTTGTTGTTGCTGTTGTAATTGTTGTTGTTGGTGTTGGTGCTGCTGTTGTCGTTGTTGGTGTTGTTGATGGAACTGCTGCTGCTGTTGCTGTATCTGCTGAAGTGATACCTGTGGCTCCGACGGTGACATTGTCATCATCGGATGGCCATTCGTAGGCGTGGGTATTGAAGTCGGAATATCCAGATCGACATCAATATCAACAACATCCGTATTCATCTCATCGCCACCCCATGGCCCGCAAGGTGCGATTTGCACTGAGAGCGATTTATGTGGCAGTCTATGCCTCGAAATGCCGTCATTCGCATCATCTCCCATGTCAACAACATTATGCTCCTGCGACCACCAACCTTGTCCGCCATCAACTTCTACATACTCTGGTAACGACGAAAAACTTTGGTGGTGCTGTTGCTGCCGTAACTGCAACTGGCGCTGTTGTTGCTGCTGTTGCGACTCCTCCTGGTGCTCCGTCCCCTGCAGCACCCCGCCAAAATCTCCACCGCCCCACCCAACTCCATATGGCAACGAGAACTCATCCACGAACTTCATATCCCCAACCTCAGCAGGAGCATGCAACTTCTTCCCATTTCGCACGACCGTAAACTGCTGCGGTGGTGCCGTCCACGAGAAATTCCCATTCTGGTCCATCGCTGCCAGCTGCGTCTGCGATAGTGACCGCGAGTGACTCCTTGCCAGTGCACCCCTCGAGCCGACCATTTCGCGCTCGCTCGCACTACTCGTATCACTGACACGTGCACTCGGTGGAGGTGTCATGGGGATTCCGTTCTGGTTGAAGCCGAATTCGAAGGTTGCTGCTTCGGCCGCGAAGCGCTGATTCCACTCTTCCAGCGCGGCGGCCGACTGGGCCTGCATCTTTGCGGGTGAGATGTTGATGGATGCCGATTTGCGGATGGCGCCGCGGCTGGCGGATCGGCTCGGGGTGCGGATGATGTGAGGATCTGTGGTTGTCACTGTGTTTGGGGTGGCAGGAGAGTCTTTGGGGTGAAAATTGGACGAGGAGCGGGAGAAAGCCTTCTTTCTACGTAGAGAGTGTCCAGAGCCAGAGTTGAGAGAGGCTTTGCTGGCTTTACTAGTGAGAGTCTTGGGAGTGCCGACGACAGTGTTAGCAGTCGAAGGACGTGGGTTCTGTGGTGGTGACGGCGGGTAGCGTGGAGATTTGAGGTGGATGCCTTCAAGACTCAAGAGATCGGAGTCGGAGATTGTTGCCCGTGAGGTGCAGTGCTCTGCATAGGTTCGGCGCCCCCGACTTGAGCGTAATGGCGGAGATGCATGGGTTGGAGGAAAAGAAACCCAGGGTTGTTGTTGTTGCTGCGGTTGGGGCTGCTGCTGGGGCTGTTGCTGCTGCTGTTGTTGTGGCTGGTGGTGCTCGTGCTCGTGATCATTCTCATGGTCGTGGTCCTGGCCGTTTTGCTGCTCCTGCTGCTGGTCATCCGCAAGCTGGCGCTGTGGTGATTGCTGGGGGGGTCGGGGGAACTGTTGCATCAGATCGTCGGGTAGCCGTGGGGAGGCTTCCGAGTGGGTGCCGATTGCTGACCTGGGTAGGAAGGGAGAGGAAGATGACTGGGCGTGGACGACAGCGGAAGCGGCGCCTGCACCATTGCCAGTGCCGGAGCCAGTCCCAGCAGCGCCACCACCCATAGCATCCGTATCCTCAAAGGTCAGATACTGGTCGAGGAAGTCGTCGTAGGCATCCGGGGCCGAGCCCGGTTGCCTGCCCATACCCATTCCCATGTTGCCGTCTCGGAGGTGCTGAAGAGCATATGGTTGCGCAGGATGAAAGGCCATTGCGAGCTGAGGCAAGCTGAGGTTGGTCGAGGTGAGGTAAAATCAACCTCTGGTGGGCGAATGGAGAGCTCGCGGGGGGAACGGGACGTGCCCACGCCTTCTTGAAGTAGGTCGGGCTCGGTTTGGTAGAGGATCTGTTCTGGGCGCGCCGGCCGGGGTGTGTGGTGGAGGGTGGCAACGCTTTAGGATGGGTGGGGTCGCGGTGCGGGTATGGCGATGCTAGCTCGGCGTGACCTAGAAGATGCCAGGCTCGATTGGAGAGGCTCCGAAGGTGTGTGGTGATGTGCGACGGGTGAGAAAATAGGGAAGATCTGAGCTGAGAGGCGAGCGAGTCCCAGCGGCAACAGTCAACAAGGCGAAACGTATGATGCGTACGTGAGACGATCGACTCGAGGAAGAGAGGGACGGGTGGAAGGAAGGAGGGGGAGGGAGAGACAGCGGCGTCGGTGTATACTTATTTATCAACGGTTGCTTGTCTCACTCACTCCCCCGTTCTGTTGTTGGTATGGCGGGGAGGTGGGTGGTGTGGGGGGGTATGATGATGGAGAGGACGTCAAGCACGCAAATAGAACGAAGGATGGTATCCGGATTGTTGGGAGAGCGAGAGAAGAAGAGCCGTGCCGCCTCGAGAGTGGTTTCCTGACAGGTTGGGAACAATGAAAATAGAAATTAGGATTGGAAATTGGGAGAAATGAGGAATGTTGAAGGCTGAGTAGGAGTGACAAGCAATTGTCGGATCTCTTTGTGCTGGACCGCATATGCTCCAAGCGTGATGGGGTGTGATGAGGGTTATTAATGTGCACGGGAGGTAGGGGGAGTGTGTGGGGTTGGATGAGGAAGGAACACCGAGGGGATGAGGGTATCCCCGAGCGATGATGATGGCGAATTGATGATGGTGATGATGTATGTATATGTTATGTTATGTTGTATGTTTATGCGTGTATATTTGAGTGTGTGTGTGCGAGTGTGTGTGCGAGTGTGAGGGTGAGTGGGATTAGTAGAGATGGGAAG
Organism: Pseudogymnoascus pannorum; assembly: GCA_001630605.1. Lineage (NCBI taxonomy): Eukaryota > Fungi > Ascomycota > Leotiomycetes > Thelebolales > Thelebolaceae > Pseudogymnoascus > Pseudogymnoascus pannorum. The sequence goes on along the minus strand of LNAS01000034.1, from coordinate 96,228 downwards.
TGCTACGTCTCACCGAGGGTGCCGCGTGCATTATTGGCGACTCAGAGGTGGAAGACACAATTCGCCATTGGAAGAAAGATTGGAAGATGGGCATTCCGCATTCCAGTGGTGACAATTGTGACCATTCTGGATGTTCTGTGCAGGTGGTAATGAGTGGGAATGAGTGGGATTGAGTGGAGGAGGAGAATAGAGGATGTGGGATGTGGGATGTGGGATGTGGGATGGATGGGAGTGGGGATTTTGGAAGGGGGAGGGGCAGAATAGTGGGTAATGGGGTGGGGAGTGGATAAGAGCTCGAATAGTGGGGACGACAGGAGTGGATACGGACGGTACAGTAGAGTAGAGTAGAGTAGAGTAGAGTAGAGAAGGTACATACTCGGAGTCTAATGAGAAATGGGAAAGGGAGTGAGTGAGTGAGTGAGTGAGTGAGTGTGGGATTGTAGATTTTAGATTGTTTTGTAGATTGTATTTTTGTAGTTTTGTACCGTACTGTACTATACTATACTATACCTATCTGATTGGAAAAGTAGAAAGTGCGATGAGGTAGTGCGAATGAAAAGCGATTCTGTGTGGCAGCAAGTAGTAATAGTACGAGTAGGAGTATAGAATAGAATAGAAGAGACAAATAATAACAACACATTGGAGAAACGACAATAAACTTGCCTGCGTATGCTACTAGTGTCATATTTCCGTACTTTTGTCGCATATGGAGGAGTGAGAGCTGTGCCGTTGTTGTTTCTTTGGTGTGGTATCGCCGCAGCAGTATCCATTATCCCATTACCCATTACCCATTATCCATGGCATTGCCCTTGCTCCCCCTTCCTCCTCCTCCGCTGACTTCGCTCGGTGAGATTTGAATACACGATCCCAACAGACTGGATATCATTTAATGAAGCATCCCATCCCATCCCATCCCATCTCGCCCTCGTCCCCCCGCCATGTCGTCCTCCCTCACATCACACCAAATTCCCATGACGACCACCCCCCGATCCAGAACGAAATCAATGTCTGCCAAGAGTTAGTAGGGCACAGCACGCATCGCACGACATTTCATCGCCACCATGCCCGAATAGGTCACAAAGAAAGAAAACCCCCGAGGGAGGAAGAGAATCAATTTTTCAACCACAGAAGGAGAAGGAACGGGCGAGTGGAAGGGAGAGACCGAAGCGATCATAGCGACCAAGCAACGAACGGGTAATAATAGCCGTAGAGTAGCCGTAGTATACTATGGTAGTAGCGGTTCGCGGCGCAGCCGCTTCGACGAATGCCAGTGCCTGCCGTCGCTGGCCGTGGCCGTGGCAGTGGCCGTTCTTTCCGTGGCTTGGTCGGCTGTCGCTCTCGTCTCCAGAGAATGACGTTGGGGCTAGTGAGTCCAGAGCTGAAGTTGATAGATTTGGCATGGACCGACTGACATGGATGCATTGGACAGGAGAGGAGCAAGGAAAATTGCGCACAGATGCATCTACTGCAAAGCTATGACAGCACGTAGTAAGTATCTCGGCGTGTGTGTCGTCGAGTCTGTATCGCAAGATCCCGAATCTGGTCTGATGGTGGTGGTGGTGTGTACACGAATAGAAACACGATCTATCCCGTTCTGTGTGTAGGGTACCTACATCCGGTACATACGAAGCATACAACATACAACATAGATGCACACAATACAATATACAATATACAATATACAATATACAATATACATACATACGTACGTACATGATTACCTGCATACATACGCACATACACCTGCATACGCACAAGGCGGGAGGGAAGGGAAAAAGTTAACGTTGGTTAACGTTGTCGAAGGGGGAAAAAACAAAATCCAAGTAAGCTGAGAGATCGACGGTGGTCTGCCCCACTACCCGATCTCGCCCATCGCTAATCGCCCATCACAAATCGTCGATTAGCCAATTAGAGTGGCCAACAGGGGAGGGATAATCAATTGGTGTGTGTGGGTGGGGTAAATGGAGGTCAGAGGAGAGACGACCGTATGGGTGAGAGTGAATAGACAACTTTCAGTAGTTCGTTTTGTTAGTGGGATTGAGAACATGTTAGTTTCTTGGTAGTGGGATAATGTGCGAATACAATAAATGCTCCGTATAGAGTGTGTGCATGGAAAAATACGAAATGTCTCGGTGAGCATACGATCGATTCGTAGGCGAGATGCGAGTTGTTTCAGTTGAGAGCGATGGGAGAGGTGGCGGGGGAAAGTACGCGAGTACCTTCGGAGAGCAATAGAGCGAGTAAGGCCGAGATGGCGGATGACGAGGCCGTTGGATTGGAAGGGTTTCTTTGTGGGAGAAGGGGAGGGAGGCGGAGAGGGTGGCTGGGGTGAGATGGGTTGGCGTAGGTAGGTAAGGCAAGGATTGCAAGAGAGCAAGATGATGAGGGATTTCCAAATTTAGTGCAATTGTTGGCGGGAGTCCGCGGAGTGTGAAAGAGAAAGAGAAAGAGAAGGAGATATGTGAAATGTCAACGGCCGGGTAGGGCAGACCAGGATGGTGGGGAAGGGAAGTCAGGGCGGTCGAGGGTGATCGGGCCTTTGATAACCCGGGGGAATNGGGGGGGGGGGGGAGGATGAAAAGATCAAAGGATGAAAGAATGTACTCGAGTAGGAAGGAAGCAAAAGAAATGAATGAATGAAAGAGGCGAAAAGGATGAAAGAGAGTTGCATACATACATGCATCAGTAGGCAGAGACTCGGCGGGTGTATCAACGGCAGCGACGGGAGTGACGCGGTACAATGTGGGTATCCGAGGAGGAAGGAGCGGGAGGGGATAGAAGCGGATGAGGACAAGATAGACAAGGACAAAAAGAATGAGGGTGGTAAAGGTGAGGGTGAGGGTGAGGGTGAGGGTGAGGGTGAGTGTGAGTGTGAGTGTTGGGATGGGATGCAAATATAGATACACTACATATCCAAACTGCAGGCACAGTCGAGTACAGGGACTGGACTGCAGATGCATATAGATAGGTTGTGCACTGAATAATACAATAATACAATAATACCAGTAATATCAATACTACCACCCTACCTTTGCCATCATCACTACAGTCAATCTATTCCCATCTCCATCTCTATTACCTCCCCTCCATCTACCCTCACTCCATCTACTCCCCCTCCCCTTCCATCCACCCCACCACACACACTCACGCTTACACATACCATATACAGTACACACAAAAACGCCCCTCGGCCCTCCCAGCAAATCCCAACAGCCCGGCTCGCATCCACCCATCATGTCATGAATAGTTACATAACACACCCTCCTTCGTCGCCAAAAAACGATACGTCACTCCCCTCTCACTTCCCATACACACCACACAGACTACAGACCACACACACACCACACACGCCCATGTAAGACATTTCCCTCCCCCCAACAACCACACAAACAACCACAACCCACCTAACAACCGCCGAGCGACCAGGGCAACGACCACCAAACAACTACAGTCACTATAGTCACTGCAGTCACTACAGTCGCTGCAGTCACCACAGACAGTACAGTCACTACAGTCACGATACCAAACACACATGCAAAATCCAAGTATGAGAGGCGAGAGAGAAGAAAGAAGAAGAGGCTTGTATCACCCACCGTCTCACATTCCAGCCCCTCACCACGCACACGAGACCACATCCACATCCACGACCACTCCCAGTCTTTCACTACCAGCAACCACCACAAAGAATACGTACACACTTCTACCACACAACGACAATACCTATACCACACACACCACACACACCACACACTACTTCTACTATACGACCACCACAATAGAAGGGCACACAAGAAAACGGGTGTAATGCAACAGCCGAACACCGACGAGACGGGGAAGATGGGATGGATGTATGGATGGATGGATCGGGGTCGTGATACAGCAGCAGTTCATACATGATGAGTAACTAGAACTGCTGTGGGAGTGAGCAGTGTAGTAGTAGTATCCGTCCCAGGACGGCTGTAGGAGTGAAGAAAGAGTGCGGTTTTGGTAGTAGGACATAGTGGGACAGGTATGTGGGAAACAGGCGGGGAGAGGGTGGGGCAGGGGGTGGGGCAGGGGGTTTGTGAGAGGCTGGGACTGGGACTGGGACTGGGACTGGGAAGTGGAGGTAAGTAGGTATGTAGGTACTCGTATGTAGGTATGTAGGCAGTAGGGGAGGCTGGGAGTGGATGCCTGGGGGAGACAGTGAGAGAGAGGGCGGAATGGTGGATTCTAGACTGATTGGTGATTGGTATTGGTGTGATGGGATTGGTGGAGAGATACGGAAGGGATACGAGATCACGCTGAGTAGATGCTACTGTGATTGAGTATCTAAGCGACAAAGGTGAGAGGTGAAAGGTATACTCGAATATAGCCTTCCATCTCAAGGAGACAGACAGACAGACAGACATACACATGTAAGGGAAGCTGCGCGTGAGAGCGGGAAGGTGCGGCAGCAGGGCAGCCGAACACAGTGGGAAGAGATGGAATGAAAAGGCGTTGGGGATTGATCATGTGAGGAATGAGAGAGAGAGATGGGGACAGGAACGAGGCAGGAACAGGGTCAAGAAACGGGATGGGATGTGGCACGTGAATGAAGGAGATTGGTTCACATACAGAGAAAGTAGGGGCAGGGAAGGCGACACGTGAAGGTGGGTGGTAATATCCATAGCAACGACGATGCAATATCATACGATACTGTATAATGGATAGTCGATAGTCGATAGTCGATAGAGGGAAAATATTAGTTCACGTGCAGATGAAGAGGAAGAAGGGCACGTGAAGGTGGTGATAGGTGGTGCCAATGGCGACAATACGCGAGATGTACGTTATCTTAATCGATGGTTGATGGTTGATGGTTGATGGTCTAAAGTGGAAGGGTAGGTGAGTGGGTAGATGAGTAGAAGTTGTAGTGAAGGGGCAATTGAGTGTGAATACAGACAGAACATCGTGTTCACCATCACCATACCACCCACCCGCACATACGCACCGTTGCCATAATATAACACTCTCGTTGCTAATCACTCTTCCCCAGTTCTCCCCAGGCACACATACACCCACCACCCACCACCTACTACCCACCATCACAGCCCTACAGCTCCCTCCCGTCGATCCCCCGCCATCTCTATTTTTCGGAGAGACAAGATCCGCCACACTCTATCTGCTAGGAGAGACAAAACACGCACCTTTATTTCGGAGACACGTCAAGTCTCACTCCTCACACCGCAGAATCTCAGTCTGCCGCTCTCTCTGCCGCCCTCGATGCCAACTCTCCATTGGAAGAGCCAATTCATTCTGTGGGGAAACGGACTGCCATACTCTATCTGACAGAGACAATTGGCAACACTCCGTCTACAGAGACACTACGCCTTACTCCATCCGGCGAACACGGTACGCTACACTCTCACATTTTAACCTCAAGACAATACTCCACACAAGCAGGCCTCACCTTCCCCTCACCACCAAAACACGCCATCGTCATACCTCCTTCCCCGCAGATCGACACTTTCCTCCACTTCACCCTCCACCGATCTCCAGATCAACAGCTTCCGTGCGTAAACGACGCCTTCGCTGCGTGGCAGCCACCAACCCACCCATCGTCATCCAAGACATCCACCTCCACTCCCCACACTCACTCCCCAAGACACCTCCGTCTGTCTCTCTCCATGCACTATCCGTCGACTTGCCAACTATCTGCCCGCTGGCCAACCAACCATCAATCCCAATCGCCCCAATCGATAACCTACCACCCCCTCTCTTCAGCCTCTATCGATAACCCCACTCACCCCTCCTCCAGCCTCCTCGTCGCGCCACTATCGCACTATCGATATCGGTTTCTATATATACACCCCACACTCACACGAAACAGCGGGACGATCGATCGGATGTACAGGTTGAGTGTATGCATGACATGATGCCTCTTTTCTTGCTCTCCCCTGCCGAGGGGAAGCATGTTCTTCATGATTGTCTACGTCAGCATTGGAGGGGGGTGTGAGGGTGGTCGCGTCGCGTTGAGGCGGGATGGCGTATCTTATCGGACGCGCCGAGGGAGGGGTTAGGGGGGCTGGGATGAGGGGTGGATGGCGAGAGAGGGGGGGGATTGGTGCGGGTAGGCGGGATGGGGGATTTGGTAGAGGATGGGCGAGGTTGGATAGTACTATTACACGGCAAGATGGCCAGGCCAGACGGCGGTTGAGAGCTGGATTCTCTCATTGCGCCAATTGTAGTTACGTCTGTGAGGCCATAGATGAGTTTGGGCGGGCAGATAGAAGCTGAATGCGGGTAAGCTATACTGTCGACGCGCGGCTGAATAGTTAAGGCCGGGCAATGACCGAAGACGGCTGAAATCTTGGTTCCGCTGCGGCTTGGACGGAGGCTAGAGGGAGCCTTGATGTGGCCTGAAAATAGCCTGGCAATAGCCTGGGCGATGGCCGAGCACGGCTGAGCTAACTTGATATTCGTATGGCTGTACGAGATACGAGCTGGAAATAGGATACCCGGATGAGCTAATCCCCTCTTAATAAGGCGGCATCTATGGAAACTAGATGGACGACGCCGGACACGGATGGACTAATCTTCGATCCGCGAGGTAGCAATGACGGCGCCGGGAAATAGCCTCTATCTAGCCCGGGTACCGCCCTTATACGGGAGAGCTACTCTGATGTACAGGAAGTATCATAGATATGGGCTGCATAAAACCCTGATATTACCCAGACAAAGACTGAATGCAGAGGGGATTAATCTGATATTCCCAGGGCCGTATACAAGAAAGTTGGAAATACCAAGTCCAGAGGAGCATATCTCCCCATTTCTACAAGATGACATCCACAGAAGCCGCATAAAACCCTTACATACCTACCCTCACAAATTCCGAACGCAGAAAATGTTTAATCTGATATTTCCCAGGGCGAACTATACTTAGGGGCCTATTCATATGTATATAAGGAGGTTGGGGATATCGCCCCTCTAAACGCCGGACGCGGAAAGGCTCATCTGATATCCTTGACGCCGCATACACGAACACCACCATAAAGCCTTGATACTTTCCCCGACAATGGCCACCATAAACGCTGAACGCTGAACACGGTGTGAGTCGAACATGCTATCGCGGCGGCAAAGGGACGCAGGCTACTTAAGCTTGGGGTGTTTTCCTGGATTTGGGTTAGAGGGGGCTGAACACGGATGAGGCTCGTATGATGGGTGTGGTATTGTATCGGATAGATACATGATGCTATGCTGGAGGTTGGAGAAAGGTCTAGACTCATAGACTGATCAGATACAGGAAGCCGCAGACACACAGACTATCGATGGACCGGACAACATAGCCAAAGGCGGGTGAGTGAACTAACCCCCTCGATCCGAGAGACGGCGTCGTCGTCGGCGGAAACTAGATATAGCCTTTCCGGGAACGCTGAACGCGGCTGTGATGCTCCTCATCTCAGGAGATATTCGATCTCATACCGATGCTGTATGGGTACTATACATCGGTTAGAGCATCGTCGACGCCGCCGAGTCATGGCTAACTAATATGATCCGATCCGCGATCCGCCACCTACGACACTATCGACACTATCGACACTATCGACGGACACTACGCTCCCTCGTATAGCAGGGATGCAAGCTGGATCGCGAGTTGTTCGTCGTGTCCTTAGCTCATCCACCTTATCATCGGATATCTGAGGATCCGAGGCGGCTATGCTGGAAGCAGCTTCAAGAGGCCGCTACTTCCCCTTTCCTGGCATGGAAAGACAGGAATAGTATCTCCCCTCGATCTTGATATAGTGGGTAGTGCCGGGTAATGGCGGAAGATCGACTGGTGATAGTGGCGATATTGCTCTCTCTCATGCAACTGCACGCGGTAAAGGGGGGAAGGAGGAGGGGTATTGATGAGGTGTTGAGAGTGATGACGATGTGGATGGTGGATTGGAGGAAGGGGTGTTGCGAGTTGCGTGGTGGTGATGAGGTTTGGTGATGAGGTGGTTCGATGGTGCGACGACGGTGGTAGGTGATTCTCATTTTTCTGTTTTGGTATTGGGATTTCCCCTGTGCTGGATGTCTAGCTAGCTGGTTGGCTGGGCGGTTGTGGTTTTTCCTTTTGTCGTTTGTGCTCTCATGTTGTGCATGTCCTGACTGCCCTGGCTGAGTGGCCGTGGATATGGGTTGCTCTCCTATTTTGTGATGTTGATATTACCCCTATACGAGCACTGGATTTCTTATATCCTCTTCTCCTCCAATTTCGAAAAGGTCTCGATAGGGGACGATACTCTGTGTCGAGCCCCCTTATTATATTACCAGCTGACATGCCAATGCCAATGATGGGGACAGAATTCATACCAAGATGGAAACAAGAAAACATTCGAGTTATCACGGGTCAAGATGGACACATTGAAGGTGAACGGCGGACATCTCATCCTGTTTACCCTCTTGCAGAGGATGTTGTGCTGTTTTTACTGTTGGGCCATTCTCACTGTTGCGCTGTTCCTACCGTTATGCTGTTCTTACCAGTGCCCTGTTCTTACTATTGTAATTTTCTTACCGTCGCCATGCTCTCACCGTTCAATTACTATCAACACGGAAATATATGGCGGCTGCACGCATCGAAGAGTGCCACAACACAAGTAAACAAGAACGGAATAACATAGTAGTATTGCCTATGGACAACGCGAATGCTCAAAGGTCAACCCTAGACGGAGATTCTGAAAATGAAGAGGTCCCGGAAGAGGAGGAGGAATCTTCAGACTCGGAAGACGATGTAGAACTGTCACTCCTCGTGTCGCTCGTGACAGGCGAGACGCGAGGATCAATTCAGGGAGAGCCCGAGTTCGGAAATACCATGCCGAAGCATACGTGGGTAGGGATGCCCTTTAAATATTCTAGAAAGTGAGAGACCTGCCATTACTTCTCTTGTTTGCGTTTCTGTTTTGGTGAGAGCTTCGTCGAGTGCCATGGACACCATGAAATAGTAAACCCCTGTCGATTCCTCAGTTGGTAAGGCCGTTCAGTTCTGATGAAATGTTTAGGTCTAACAAGGACTTGGGACGCTCTTCCAGTCTCCAAGTACAGTAGACCAATCAATATCTCCTTCCCTTAGCTAATAAAGGCTCTCATATTCTGGTGCGAGTTGTTACATCAACGCTGCTTATTTACTAGACTCAGATTATGTTTGTTTTTTATTTGTCGTAATATTACATAGTCGTACTCTATGTGCCCGTCAGGATATTTCCCTCCTTCAGATTTGGTTTTGATATTTCTATTCTACTTTGTTTTATAATTTCCTCTCCCCTTTTTCTTCCGCTTTTCCCTTCAATTTTATTTTGTCCCTTCATAGTATCGCTAGAAAGAAGAATGAGGTATAAATAGTAGTCATCCAAAATACGCCAGGTAGATAGATACACGTTTCACGTCTAAAATATATAGAATCCGCTGTTAATAATATAAACGCCCATACAAGACTCGGCAAGAGTGTGATGCCATATCGAGATGCGGGGTGTGATAATTTCTATATCATACTATACAATAAACTTCTTCACCCATTTATCACACACACCCAGGGCCATATCATACACCTCCCACACCACATATCCTACACCATTTCACCCCCTCCCCGCCCTCCATCCCCAACGAACCCCCTCTACCCCTTCAACCCAGGCATAAAAGCCATCCCCCCACCCTGCCCACCCCCCTCCGCCCTCCTCGACCAAACATGCTCCCTCAACCTCCCCAACACCTCACTCCCCTCCCACCTCCCCGGCACAGGCCTATAAGCAGGCCTATACGTCCCCAGCGTCTGCGCCCACTCCCCCTTAGCAGGCTTCACTATCTCCCCGCCCTTCTCATCCACCGCCGCTGGCGCCGCCTTGCCGGACCCGGGTTCTTCGGGCTGCGTAGCCCAGTAGTAGATGTCCCAGTCGTTCTCGTCGAGGAGGCGGTCGTATTCGGTCATTTGGGCTGGGGTCATGGTGGAGAGGTGGGCGTCGGCGAAGGTGGAGAGGAGGAGGTCGGCTTCGCGGATTCCGCGTTTGCGGGATTGGTCTGTGGTGGGGGTTAGCTTGTGGTTTTATAGTTGGGCGAGTGAATGGTTGGGGAAGGGAGCTGTGCTGAGTTGAGGGGGGGGAAGGGGAAGCTCCCTTTCCAACTCTCGTTCGGAAGGATAACGAATGCCGCCCTGAGTCGAGGCGTGAGAAGCAATCACCCCAAACCCAGAACCAACCCCCTCCCCCACCAAAAAAAGAACTCAAAACTCACAAACAAGCCTAGCCCTCATAGTCCCCTCATCCTCCCCAACCCTAACAATCGGCGCCATCGCCCCCTCCGCCCCCTCCAGCTCCCCAACCCCCAACTCCCCCTCATTCTTCTTCCCATTCACCAATCCCTCCGCTCTGCGCATCGAGACGCAGAAGCTGCGCGCGCTGCTGCTGCTATTAAGGGAGGGCAGTAGGCTTTGTATCGAGCGGACGGGGGATGCTGTGAGAGGGGCGCGGCGGAGGGCGCGGAGGAGGGAGGTGGTTGCGCGCGGGGCGGCCATGGTGCGTGTTTGTGGTGGTGGTGGTGGTGGGTTCGGGTTGTAGTCCAATCTGTCGCTCTTTTCACTCGTGCAGTTCGTTACGTTCCGATCGCAATATATCCTTGCTCCCTACTTCCAATTGTACAATTCGTGCGTATAATAAGCTCAATCGTCACGTCCCGAATGCTTACCAACGCTCTAGACTGGAGACGCGGATATAAAAGTCCAGCCGTCGGGCTAGCCTCGGCTCCTGCTGTCCGCGCTAGTATATATACGGGTTAGCGTGTTCGAGCTCCTGGAGTTATTCTCGACGTCAACGAATAATTGTAGGAAGGGAGTGGAAGGGAGCCTATTAGGAATGGAAATGATAATATAGAGTATGGCACGATACATCACAAGCAAGTCCTTAGATTTTAGTTTTGAATTTTATGTTTCATCCCTGCACACTGGCTATTCACTAACCTCTCTCAGAGCTGCCAGCGTCTTATCTCCTATACCATTCTTCCTTCTCAGTTCTTCTATCACTACTCCATATCTCCTCTCGCTCCTGGCATCCGCCTTTAAAATCACAAATGCATCGCACCCCCACCGTCCATCCCATCCCATTCCAGTATAAAAACATAGGAAAAATAACTAACACAAGAGAGCACAGCACGTTGGTTTGATCTCACACAATAATGAAAATATGTCGAAGGTCGGAGGTTGAAAAAAGTACAAGGTTGGTTTGATTTGGTCGTCGTTTCGCCTCAGCGACATCTCGTTGGGGATGGTAGACACGCAGATAAATCTATCTGTTGAGTATACCCCGTGGCGCCTCCATTTTTCCAAACGGGATAGTTGAGGTAAAGTATAAATGGGCATACTTTGTGTACGTCCTATGATATGATCGATGTGTATAGTATGGTGGAAGCGTAGTTCCGAGTAATTCTCAAAACGCCAGCCGAAAAAAAATGCATTGTGATCCACACAACTAAATGGTTCATGAAAGCGACTCCTCTAATGGTCGTAACCCGCGCCGCGCTGCCAGGGACTATTATTTTTGTTAGTTTTCCATCCACAACGAGTATGCCGACCTAATGGCAGGCAGAAGGGAAAATCAAAATCGCATCTTACCTAGCGCCATTTGCCCCCCTAACGCTCAACGGACTTGCTGTATTCGCCCGGTTATACGGGGCGCTACTCGCAACTGACGACGCTCCGCTACCCCTAACAGGCCCCAATCCGAACGGCGTCGTCGGGGTGGCTCCCGCCAGCGGCACGTCGCTATTGTGCCTCGACTCCGCGCTGTACGAACCTTGGTACACGGCGCGGCTCTTCTCATCATATGGGCTGGAGCCGCTCGGGAAGAGTGGAACCGAGGGGTTGATCGGCGAGCGCGGTGGCTCGTGTGAGTTTGCCGTTGAGGGTGGCAGGGGCATGTTTGCTGGGTGGCGACGGTTGCTCTCTGCGTCCCAGGAGTCATCATCATCGAGGTCCAGTCCGGGCTTGTAGCCGCCCTTCATCTCACCGCGGGCGGTGGCGCCGAGGGCGTCGAGCTCTGTCGTCAACTGCGTCTGCGACTTGATGAAGGAGGCGCGGTCATCGCCCATGGGCTGGTAACGCGTATCCGGGTTCTTGCGCGTGGCGGCCAGGACAGTGGAGACGATAACGAGGATGAGCAGAACGAGGGCGAAGATGGCGTTAACAACGAATAAAACGACACCAAAGACACCGGTGACAATGGCAGGCTGGTTGAAGATAGCCGAGAAGACGAGCAGGCAGATCGCATTGAAGAAGTTCATGGCGCAGATCGAGATGTTGACAGTGTTGGTGCTCTTGTCCATCCATGGCTTCATCACGGAGGCAGCAATGAGAAACCCGGCCTCAATAATAAGGAGTCCAATGGCCTGTGCAGTGCCGCTGCCCTGTCCGAGCGCGATGAACATGCCCTTGACGAGGATGTATACCAGCGTCGGGATGATGTAGTAGTAAGCTGACGCGCGGAACTGGACGTACAGGAAACCCCACTTGTTGAGTGACGTCGGGTCCGAGTAGAGGATGTAAGCTGGGTTCTTGTGCATGGTCTTTGAGCGCTTCGCAATCATCACCACCTTGAAGGCAGCCCAGGCAAGTGTTCCGCCCATGCCAAAGAAGAAGAAAACGGCCAGGACGACCTCGGCTGCGGAATCGACCTTTGTGAACTCCCAGAGGCAGAGGATGGTCATCTGTGGGAAACCAATGAGGACCATGCGGAACATGATGCCCTTCAGCACGACCTTCCAGCCATTGCGGAACTCCTCGAATCGCGAGGACTTGATCCACTTCTGCTTAACAGCCAGTTCGCAGATGCCCTTGAATGCAGCAACGCCGAGAACAGTGGCGACGACAAAAATGCAGAAGAACATGAGACCGGTGACAAACAGATTGGTGGCCTCCATATCAGCACGGAACGCGACTCTGTCCATGCCCTTGACGGTATAGGTGCCAGAAACGCTGTCTATGGAGTTCGCGTTGTTGGAGCGGCGGACGATGGAGGCCGCCTCGGAGGCAAGCTGCAGAGAGCGCTTCTGCACCTGGACAGAGTTGGTGGTGAGTGTGTTAAGGATGGTGGCTGGGGTGCCGCCAGTCGACTTCTGATACCACGTCGCGATGGTTTGCATAAAGTCAACGCCAATGATACCCATTGTCCACTGGAAGTTCTGGGTCCATGACTGCACGATAGGTGGCAGCGGGACGGCCGTGAGACCGACCATGGCGATGGCCTGGAAGTAACTGAAGAGCGAGAGCGCGTACGCGGCAATGTGCGCCGCGGTGTTGTCGTGGCCCAATCCTGCAACGACAGCAGACACGACGAGTGCCAGACCGGCAACCACAGCAGTGGCCCAGCTCACGCCCTTCTGCTCGACAGTCTTGCCGTTGGATAGACGCGCCTCCACACAGGCCTTGATGAGGTCGGGGTTCGTCTTGGAGGCGATCTTGATCCTGACAGTGGCGTCGAGATCGGGGATGGTGTACGCAATGGACGGGATCTTGCTCACGACATCCTCGTCGAATACGAGATTCGAGGTAATGGTGATGGGACCGGGCTGCATGTGGCAGACACCTGCCAGCTCCGTGGACGCGCAAGGGTCGATATCAGTGCTGAAGATGTTGTACCCGTAGGCGGCACCCTCCACGTGGAGGGTGAAGTTTCCGGTCAGCGAGGTGATACCGGTGACATCAAAGGTGATGGTACGGTTAACAGGAGTGAAGACGACATTGAACAGACTGGCTGTGAAGTTGGAGTTGTCGATACAGGTGTTGAGGGATGTGGAAATGAGGAGCCTGTCGTCCGCTGCCACGGCCGTCCCGGCGAGGAGCGAGAGGGTTGTGACGAGGGCTGACAACGGGGAGAACCCTGCGAAGCGCATGCTGGGCAGTTTCTGTCGTCGACGACAAAGTCGGCACCAGTATGTAGTATTGTTGTTTGGTATGCGGTAATCGTTATCGGGAATCTTAAAATCAGACCATCAAGACGTCGTGGTCTCTCTCAATCGTACGCCCTGGGCTGATTCTCCTTGTTAGGCTCTGCGAGTCGTGTCGTATATTATGGGATGTCGGATTCAGCGATCGAGATGGGAGAAAGGGCGGCTTTGTCGATTTGGGTCGTGGTATATTTTGGATACGTTGATCGCCAGGGGTCGCGGCACTGTCGGAGTTGTGCGATGAGCGAGCGAACGGTAAGGGTCCTGCCTGTGCCACGAGAACGAGTGTGTTTATTTGGGTAGAAGAGTGATAGGAATCGGCACAAAGTCGTTCGGTGAGGGTGAAGGGTGAGGTCGAGAGTATGGAGGGAGTGAGGTCGTAAAGAGAGGAGACAAAGAGGGAGAGTAGTAGGGTGTGGAGTTGNGGGGGGGGGGGGGGGGGGGGGGGGGGGGGGGGGGGGGTTGGTGGACTGGAGGACTACTTGGAGAGAGAAAGTTAAGGAAGTACCAAAGTATAGTACAATACGTAGTGAGGGTACTTGTGAAGATACTTGTGGGAGTGGGCGTGGGCATGTGTGGGATTGGAATAGCGCATGTCAATCGTCGGAAATCTTGGCCAGTCTTGGCTAAGCTTGGCACAGCTGAGGGTCTTTCTCTGACCGCAAAAGGGCAGTTGTGGCCTAAGGCGTCAAGATATTGGCAACTGTTTGTACTATACAGTTTTTTTTTATTTTAACATTACAACAGTGATACGCGGCTTGGTGGCTGCGCCTGGGTTGTACGGCAGTACGGTGGCCACAGCGACCGGCGAAAGCGGCAGTGACGTCCAACAACCAAGTCAGACATGCTATTCTGTAATACAAAAGTCTACATTCTTACTACATTCTAATAAAAGAATGTCAGTACGGGGAAGCTGTAAAGAATTTTGTTTGCCACTGACAGCCGCTGACAGCCACCGACAACCAAAGTATCAGTAAAAAGGGTATAATACTGACTAACCATACAGATACGCACAACACCATGAGATGAGGCTGGAGCGGCTTGGCTGACTTTTATACGGTGTGGTAGGGATGGATGGGGAGTGAGCATACAATATATTTACGGGCAGGCATCGTAGAGTATCGATCGAGTTTAATCTTGCGCTCGTATAGTCCAGCTGTATGGAGTAGTGCAGTACGTATATGGTACATAGTCGGTAGTAGTAGGCAGGGTGCTGCTGTATGTACTCTACTTTTACACTGTACTGTCCAGCATCGGTATCTCTATTCGCAGTGAGACAGTATGATGTACCACTAGGGCCACCTTCTACCCGCCCAGCTGCAACCAAGCCCACGGTCGTCGTCATCGCCCCGTCCACTTTTCACTTTTCTCATCTTGCACAGCCTCGTTTGGAAAAGATACTCGGATACTTTGCAGGTCAGTATGCAGTATGACATTAAACTGTGCACATCACACAAGCAACCACAGCAACAACAGCAGCCACAGTAACCACAAGCAAAACAGAGAGAAAACAGAAAAACACAAAAGAGCACACCGCCAAAACCGGTTCTCAGTGAAGAGGAGCGCAGAAAGCTGTATATACTATATAGTTACGTATTGAACAGTACTGTACAGTTCTCCAGTAACAGTACAGTACATCGCTATCCCTAACAAGTAGAGTACAACCAGTACGTACATACATGGAAGCGCGGGCCATAGCTTAGCCTTCGACACGAGATATCCAATATAATATCCAATATACCGCCCATATACAGCCCAGATACAGCCCAGAAGGGTGCTGACGACTGCTGACGACTCCTGACTGGATATACAGTATACAGTACTCGCTCTCTCTTGTACGTCTCTTTACCGTACTCTCCTCTAGCGTCTATTGTTTATAGATGACAGGGTACATCCTATACGACTGGTAATCATCGGTCGCTCGGTCGCTTCCGTCAAGTCTCCTGCCACGCTCATCAGACCTCCTTCTCGTGCTCGTGCTCGTGCTCATGCTCATGCTCCCTCCGTATAAAACTCTATACTTAGAGTTCCTGGACCACTCTAGACCACCGACCAGCCACCACCACAACCACCACCCATCAAACCTCTGCTCACGTGCTCCTCTCCCTACCAACCCAAAACAAACCCAACACACCCTTTGTCCCACCAACACAACTCGGCAACCAACCTCTCCTCCCTTCCACCCGCCGCGCCAACTTTACCGCCCAGCCTTCCCTTCCCTAACGCAATCTCCGCTCCACCCCGCCCCGCCGCCCATTCCCCCCATACTCAAGTACAATCCCCCACTCCACCCTCTCTCTCTACCACTACCCAGCCCTTGGCCCTCTCTTCTTCTCACGACTCCGCCTCAATCCACAATCCACACCTTACCCCGACTCATTAGCGCACCCCCTTGCAGTAGAGTGCTCCTCGGTCGCGCGTATAGAGTACCTCCGACGTCGCCAAGCTATGCGCAGTGGGAGTGGTCGCGGTACACGCCGTTTCAGAAATGGTCGATCGGGGGGGGAGATCGACTATGCTTTTTGTGCGGCTTCCGCTTGGTGGTCATGGTTGGTGGGTATGTAGTGGTTAGTGGGGGGAGTGGGAATACGTACCTGCATCTTGCTCCGCGCATCAAGCGCCAAAAGAGAGGTGTTGGTAGGGTACAAAGGAAGTAAAGTTCTCTCTTGGTGGACGGAAGGATTTCGACCCAACATCTAGTTTGAGATACTCTATTGATGAGGGAATGGACCACGGAGACGACAGGTCATCAATCTCATCAAGGTGAAAAGTGTAGGTCACGTGTTTGTCATGTCTTCCAACTCCCATGTGCGTATAAATACTGTCTAGTATAGCATACTATGATGGAATTATACAGACATTAACTTTGAGATTATACGGACCCAGTAGGTTGCGGGTTCTGAGGTTGCGGTTTTCGGTGGGAATAACATAGTAGGAGGATGGCAGGAGGATGGCAGGAGGATAGCAGGATGGGGAGGTGACAGGAGACGAGGCGGCGGTGAGACGTGGTGGTAACAGTGAGGTAGGTAGGTGATACCAAGACAGGTAAGTAACAGCAGAGGTGTCAGTGGTGGTGAGAAAGAAGGCTGTGTGCCCAACGTCTTCCTTTGCGATTGCAAGGCAGGCACCGCGGTTCTTTCGCCTCATAATTTACTCTCAGCGTAGGCCAATGCATTTAACTATATGGCCATAGCGATCATTGTTGACCACACCAAGTAGACATGTACGATACTTGTATATATAATGTTGCCAGAAGTAAAGAAAACGCAATGTTGAACATGGAGCGTTGGAAGAAATTTATTATCGGAAAAGGGCGCCACGGGATGGGAAATACCAGCAAAACAGCATCTGCCAGCATTTTACAAAGGTGCTTATAAGCTGCAGAGACTCGTTTCTATCAAGAGCATGAACCCAAATCCCTTCCAACTCAGAGCAGGCAAGTTCATTCTTCAGGATGAGTGCAAGTACATAGCACTAGTACTATTGCATTAGTTCCTCCCTCGAGTGTAATGCCTCGGGCTAAGAGATATGGTAACGACGTAAACCTTCGGCAAGGAACGAGGCGGTGGTAGGAGTAGTAAGCGACAGCAAACTATTAGCGGGGGTGAGTTGTCTTGGTAATAAATGTGCCTTTTAATATTAAGGTTCTAGAGGCACTCGATCGAGATAAGAATAGATGATTCGGGGATATTCTGTCCTGTACCTCCTGTACCAGGCGTGATTAGAAGCACATGAGAATCTTGATATGTTCTGTGAATTGTAATAGGTAACGTATTTCCCGGGCGAGCTGGTCACTGAATGCCTCACCCAAAATCAAGAAATTTACACAATAATAACTCCATACATTCTAAAAATGAGTATATAGCCTTTACTATTTAGTTCAATTCCTACCTAATCATTGTAAAATATTCTATTTTGTCGTTCTTTAAGATATTAAGTTGAAGCGGTAGAATTTAGACCAGATCTTTATATCTCAGTATCTAATTGTTTAATTACTTTTAAGGTAGAATTACAGAATTTAGGCATACATATAAGGCTATATACTCATTTTTAGAATGTATAATCAAGCTACTGTTAGTTATTATTGTATAAATTTCTTGATTTTGAGTGAGGAATTCAGTGACCAGCTCGCCCGGGAAATACGTTACTATAAACAAAATAAATTCGCCTGATTACTTCTCATGCATGCGGATTGCTTACTCTATCTAACCTTGAGCGAAGTGAAAAAGTTGGTTATAATGATTAAGCCTATCTCTTACACTAGATAGAATAGCTAAACCATTTAAGAATCATCCTCCATCTTAGTAACTCTGCCGTCTGCCTGGACAACGACCTTCGCGATGCTCTGGGATGCCTTGACTGGCTTTGGCTGAGAGTATACCCATTCCAGCTCCTCGAGAGTACGGCCTTGAGCCTCAACACTATAAAAAGAACAGGCATTAGCATCGTCTTACTACTAGTCTAGCGCCGAGGTGCTGCAGAGGACAGGTGTGGAGGGGGAAGGGGCTAATTAAAGCAGTGTTAATTTACCAGAAGAAGTACCAGCAGATAGACTCGATAATATCCCACCCAACAAAAATCCAGATGTAGTTTGTTGATATGTTGGCAATACCGATGGGAGTCGCGAACTGGCTGATAAAACTAATGAGACTAACAATGAACCCGGATAAGGCCAGACCCTTGGCGCGAGTTGTTGTCTCTAGGGCTTCGCTAGGCACAACACCCTGCAGCGGAGTGTAGGCAAACGAGAAGACGACATTAAAAAGATAGTAGAACGCTAAGGCGGTTTTTCCTAGAGTAGCGCTGAACTCTGAACCTGTAGCTATCGGGTGGGTAGTACCGGCGAAGATGGCCAACGTGATAGAACAGGCTATTATCCAGTTGCTTCTGTTAGTTATTTAATGACTTGGGCAGGGGGGTTGCGGGACATTAGGTGGTAAAACTCACCAAAGGTACCCCATATAAGAACCGGACGGCGTGGCATACGGTCAGTCAGGCAGACTGCTGTTAGCGCGCCGACGGCTGAGACAATTGAATTTATAATGTTCAGTAACAGCTGCGTTGAGCTAGAGGTATAGCCAATTGTTGAGAAGAGGGTTGCGTTGAAGTAACCTAAGCCGTTGCCAGACCACTGGCCGAAGACCGAGATCATAATTACCTGCAGGAATCGCCAGCGGCCGCTATGTGACATGAAGAAGGGTCGGTCTATTTCAAGGTTCGAAAATACGTCAGTCCAAGGTTCTAGGTAGGTGATAATAGGACTTCCCGCAAAAGGGCTCGGGTTTGGGGACTTACAATCCCACCATCTCTTATCAATACCATCAATGCGAATGCCCTCCTTCATCTCTTCAACCTCGAGACGGACTAATCGAGCGTTAGGATCGCCGTTTCCATGGTACTTAACCAGAAACGCTATCGCCTCATCGTCGCGACCATGGGACATGAGCCAACGTGGGGATTCGGGAATAAACCAAATAGATATAATAACGACGATAGAGGCGACACACTGGCATATAAAGGGAATGCGCCACTGGTAGTTGCTGTTGATAAAATTGCAAAAGTACGTGATCAAGGCGGCGGGGATAGAGCCACCGAACCAGCCACAATTATAAAAACCTTGTCTTGTGTTAGAAAAGGAAGTTATACGTTGACCAAATAGCAGGAGTGCTAAGAGCAAGTATAGTAGCACTCACCAACGGTACGGCCACGCCAGTGGGGAGGAGAGATCTCAACGGCATATGCTGGGGCCGAGACAACCATCACCTGGATGCCTACACCCAAGATGAACCGGCCGACGATAAATTGGCCCAGGGTGCTGGCAGTTGAGATAACGATAGAGCCGATGATAATAATCCACCCGCCGACGAACATACACTTACGACGGCCGAGCTTGTCAGATATGGTGGCGCTGAACGGGGCGGCGACCATGGATCCGCTAAAACCATCACATCGTATGAGCCCGTTGCTTAATTACTCCTTGTAAGGAGGGAAACGTACACAGTGTAAATAGAAGTAACAACAGAGACTTTCTGACCATCTAGGCCGGTGTGGAAGACATTCTGATAGTGGTCCATGGCCAAGACGGACCCCATGAGCGAGCCTAGAAAGCCCTCCTTTAGCAGCCAAACACCAAGAGAAACAGCGGGCAGCCTGAGAACTTACCATCATATCCATTCGCACAGGCACAGCAGAATGCGATGAAAATACAGACTTGATTGGACATTAGCATGAGGTTTCGTCGGTGTAGTTCTGATATAACTCACAGTATAAATGGATAGAGGTCTTGCTCCATGTCTCAATTTTCGTTTCTTCAAGTGCAGCAAATAGCTCAGCCTAATAGAGCAGAAGTGAGGATAAGCTCTAGCAAAGGGTATTTTTGGGGTTCTTCAGGGAGGCTCACATTATAGACATCTTTCGTCGTTGCACCTTCACGCTTGGCCGTCTGACCAGAACCGGCGACGACGAAAGGCTTATCCGCGAGCGAGATCTCTTCCTTGACTTTGGGCTCCGACATGGTGGTTTAAATTTTTTGTGAATCCTTCTAGATGATTATGCCCTGGGCTTGACGGCTTGATTGCTTGGTAGTAAGACGACCTCGGATTCAGCAAAGACAAACACTATGTCTCTAGGGAATCAAGGGGATAGAGAAGATATGAGGTTCTTATAATTCTCTATAGCTTTTTGAAATTGACCCCAAAAGTGTCTTGAGCCTACATGCATACCCGACATCCAACTTGTATGCCAAAAGCGTAAATGTGGAGGGAGAACGGCCGAAGGCTAAACCAGATAAGGCGACAAAACGTATAAGAACAACATATCTCGGGGGAGGTTGAGATGTAACCCGACGGAAACCAACAGACGACGGCCCGCTTCTCCTTCTAGGTCTTCTTTTCATTACTATTTCCCCCCAGAAGACCTCCCTTCGTACTTCATTCGACGGACAGAACTGGGCGTTTTCGCCTATAGGTCAATTCCTAGCTATTCTTCTCTACTAGCCTATTATCATAAGGAGGTAGTTTCCTATAACCAGGTTAGCAACTGGGGTAGTTGGCGGGGTTGTCCTTGCCAAGGATGTGTTTCTAACTGATGACGCGTCGTTTAAACAATACTCGTGCGGCCCAAAAAGTATAGGCATAGTCTGTGTACTGATACTAAATGGATTCAAAGTCCATACATTTGTGACTTCTCGCCAGCAGCACTGAAAACTGTTGTTGGCTATGGTGCACGGATCTTGTCTAGACTTTTGGGCCTGGCGAATACAGCGCCAAAAGTATCTATACAGGTTTGTGCGCAAATTGGCCGCGTAATTTGCTACAGGTGGTTACTGTATCTAACAATAACTCTATAGCTCTAGGTCGTGTATCATCATTATAGTAGCATCTCATTCTCTCTGGGATCCTCAAGTTATGACCATATGCTCTTAGTGCTTCCTTTGCAAAGTTACAGATAGCCTCAGCTATCTAGGACCACTTTGGCAAGCTTGATTACCAATAGTAGAACCAATAGTTCGCTTGTGAACTTCGTTATATTATATTTATTAACTGATATTTTTCGTTATTAAGCTGAGCTTCGACTATGTTGCTGACTATATGCTATTTAACAGATGGTAATGGGTGCTGTGCGAATTCACAACAGATACAAGTATTGCCAGCATATGTGTAATGCGTAATTCCAAGGGTATCACGGGAGTCCAGGGAACCAGATCAGGAGGCAGGAAAGGGTATCGTATTCAGTAAGCTCAATAGGTCTACATAGATACAGTAACTATTAACTGGAGGCCTCTCTCTGAGAGGTGGGAAAGCAGATCACGAAAAAGGCACAAGAAGCGGGTCTGTACTATGGCCGACTACACATTGAGGCCGAGATTGTCGGTTACCCCACGCTTCCACTTATGCGTCAGTTGTCAGAAATGTGCGGTAACGATGCAGGGAGATATGTATATTGGGGTGTCACGACGCATGATATCATGGACGTCGCTAGTATGCTGCAGATCGAAAAAGGTCTGTTTCTAATCGAGGGGAAGCTAGATGATCTGAATAAGACCGTGGCGCACCTGAGCATTAAGTACAGGAATACGCCCATGGCGGGACGTACTCATCTTTAACACGCTCTTCCTGTAACCTTTGGGAAACAAGTGCGCCGTGTGGCTTTCGAGCATATAGCGAGCGCAGGAACGACTTAAGCAGCTTTTGCCACGAACGCTCTTCGTACAGTTTGGCGGCGCAGTGGGATCATTGGCCACCCTTGGTCCTGGGGCTGAAGGAATCCAGGTGCGAAAGGCGATCGCACAAGATCTTGGGTTAGTTAACCTGCCGATTACCTGGCACGTAGCACGTGATGGGCTTACAGAGATCACGAATCTCTTGGCCACCACGCCTGCTCGGGAAAATTGCGTTAGATATCATCATGTTGTCGAATGAGCTTAGCTAGGTCTCAGGACCATTTGTACCACATCTTGGGGCTTTATCGACAATGCCGCAGAAGTGGGATCCCATTCGGATATATTTCAGGCAGTATAATTCGGCAAGAAATAAGTCAATATTGAGAAGAAAACCATAAGTTATAATATTGGAATTTATAATATTTGCGCTCATAAATATATTTTTTAAAAACTATAAGGGACAATAAATCACATCTAGAGCAATCTATCATTACAAGGAATGAGATCACTAATTTAAAAATCGAATATATTGACCAACGGACACCTATAACATATCCAGACATACTCCCCAGCCCCTATTAAGCCAGGTATATAATACCTGGTCATTCTATTAGACCAATGAGATAAATAAGAGATTTCAAAGACTCGTATACAAATATTCTTTTGAAAGCACATGAAACTGAACGAACAGATTTCGACGAAACGAGCTTGACGATATTGGATGGAATAGCAGACCACCTCAATGTGGGCTTGACGACCCCAAGGGATACCACGCAAGTGGACTCCACAGCCCTATCCAACTTCCAAAATCGCACAAAATCGTCGCATCCGCCACTAGACATCCAACTTCTCCATCCCCTGCTCCTCAATCTGCCTCTTCTTCCTGCCACACCTCAAGAACCCTCGTCCACCATGCTCACTCGCCCAGTTCGGCGATCCACCCCCCCTGCGCCGCTGACATCTCAAAATCGCAACCATCAACGCGATCCATATCAAAATCACCAGGTCAATCCCAACAGTCCCCAACTGCGGCGTCGAATCTCCAATACCGTTGTACGCTGGGAACCGAACCGCCTCAGCTGCCTCTTGCACGTGTGCCTGCGCCGGGTCATACGAATTGCGATCCAGATACGGGTTACCAACCCCATCCTGTGCCGCCGCCTTCACCGCCGTTTCCTCAACACTCTTCTGTCTCTCCGACTCCCTCAACTTTGCGACCTTCGCAATCTCCCTAATAGCCTCCTCTCGATCCGCATCACTCACCCGCCCCTCCCCAGCATGCCATCTCTGCTCCTCATCCTTGATACCATGCCCTATCCGCACCGGCGCATGCGCCTCCAACGGCGACGGCGGTGCGCGCTTGATGTGCTGAGATAAGGTGGAAGGCTTGACGTCGATCTTTCCGAGGGAAGCAGCGCGATCAGCAGCCTTGCGTACCCGTTTCTCTTCAATCTCCTTGAAATATTTGATGCGGTGCAGAAAGCGGACGCGGGCCTCGCGTTCCTTTCTGATACGGCGCGCTCTCTGACGCCGTCTCTCCTCCCAGGCTAAATCTTCTTTGCTCACGGTTCCCTCGGGATTTGATTGGACGGCTTCGGAGACCATTTCGCTGGACTGGGTAATAGCAGATGCCGAACCTCCAGTTGCCCCTTTAGTTGGTGTGGTCCTAGCGGTGTCGTGTGCGGTGTCGAAAGTTGACATGGGGGCGGTGGATGGTGGCATCGCTGGCCCAAGTGATGCTACAGTTATAGTCTCTGCAATAAGATCGTCCACGGCATCTTCACCGAGAGTGGAAGGAGCGATGGGCTTGGTTGGTTCACATTGGCGGCAAGCTCAGCTGGAGCATCTGCCATGACTGGAACGTCATCGGCAGGTGCAACTGAACGGGGGTAGGACGTAGATGGGAACCATCCATAATGGTTACCATTGCGAGCAGTTGTTTTGTCAGAAGGAGGGATAGCCTTGGAGTCCTCGATAGCCGCAGCATTGTTATCACCTTCATTAGCTGGCGATTCGCTAGAGTTTTCCCAAAGATCCTGCGAATCTTCATGCTCGTTCTCGTCATCTGATTCATCCTCCCTGCCTTCCTCGTCATCTCCTTCATCCTAGCCATCCACTGCACCTTGCTCATTTCCATCGTGGTCCTGTGGTTTACCGATGGTGCCTGCCACAGTTATGTTGTGCTCCACCGTCTTGAAGTTAGGACCTAATTTTCGAGGAGCCCCAGCCACAGCTTTACGAATTCTAGGCATATTGAAGCTGCAAGCGTTGGTGACGTCAGCCATATAGGCTTCGAATTCACCTACATCGCGTTGTCCAATTCCACGGGACCCCTCGTGTGATTCTAGTTTGGGTCTTTTGGAGGCCTTGGCAGCTCTGAACAACCTGATAAGAGTCAGAATCGGAGAGACTTTATGCTGGGCATCATCAGATGCGGTTTCTGTGGCAGTATTTTCCCGGGTGAGATCCTCATCTTCTTTGAAAGCATTCGCCTTATGGCACAAGTCAGCCGCAGCACAAGGAATATGAGGCGCACATAGCTCAGCAAGTTCGCAAGGGTCGACAGTCTTTGCGGGGGGACTTCTGAGAGGAAGATTGATTCCACAGCCTCCAAGTCTAGGAAGGCCCTCCAAGAGTTCGATCTTGATCTTCTCAGTTGCTGGGTTTTTCCTCACGGCGAAGAGGACCTTATTCATCAGCTCCTCTCGTGCAGCCTCGTCTTGGGCTTCATAGGTTTCCAAGGGAAGGTCGCTGAGCTCCCCGAAGAGCTCGCGGCCCAAAACGACCTTAAGGACTCGATGGATTCGACGTGGGTCCTCGGAGTTGGTTGGTGTGTCTTCATCGTAACTGGTCAGACCTGGCAGGCCCTCCATGACCGGGACATTTGGACCATTGACAGCATTCATCAGGTTGTCCATGAAGGAGTGATCCATAGGGCCACTGGACGATTCCTCCACAGGCGCCTCGTCCGTCTCATTCTTGTCCTTCTCTCCATCTAGCTTCTTGCCTGCCAGTTTTTCTGCTATCTTGTCCACTACCACATCCGCCACCTTACCCACCACCTTTTTCCCAAGCTTGCTAACTAACCCTCTTCTGTTGATATGGCTTCTATATCGGCCAGACTTCACAGGAACCACTTTTTTGGCGGCGTTGATCTTCTCCTTTTTGCGATCTTTTTGGAAAATATCAAACAACTTGTGTGCCCTGTCGTTTTTGGCCCCTTGAGCTTCACGGAGTCTTTCTTTCCGATCAGCAACCGCAATTTGCCAAGCTTCCCTATCTTTGATAGCTTGCTCCTCCGGTGTCAATTTTTGCCCTTCTTCTTGTGGCACTTGCGGATCAACTGGCTTATCCTTATGCCCATGGTCTGCTTGCTCTGGCGTGTTATCAGCATCCAAATAGTCGACCTCGGCAACGCTGGCATCCTCCGTATTTGGCGAGGACGCCTCTTCGTTGACCGTAAATGTGCTCGTGTTCCCTGGAGCTTCGTCCTCGAACACTGGCTCTGGCCCTTTCGTTTCTGGCTCTTCGATTGCTTGGCCAGAAACTTCTTCCATATCGCCAGAGGTTAAGGCCCTTTCACCGCTGGATTCCCATTCCCCGCCAGCAGCATCGCCCTCAGAATCCGATTTAGCATCATAGTTCCCATCATAGTCTCGAACATATCCACCATTCCCCTCATAATTTCCCCATTGCTCTTCGGTATCCCATGGCTCCTGTGCTGCCCTGGGACTGATAAGTCTTGGTGCCATGGTGTACCAAAACGAAACGCGCCAACAAGAGTTATATGGCCTAGATTCCCAGGCTTAGTGTGGAATTTATTACAGTCAAATATCTAAAACGTAAACCTTACGAGATCCTAATGTATCTGGAAGGTAAAAAAGGGAGACAAATTTCGAGGCCTTGAGGGAGAAGTGCTGTAATAATATAAGGACGCTAGTTCCTCTGGCGTTGGATCCGATCCGTTACTGATAGTTCCTGGCTAATTATTGGAGTGGCGTGGCTTCATGCGCTACTGCTCGCCGTCGATATGAGAAATTGACGCTGGCGAAGTCGAACGCGCTAATGCCGGCCTTCACCGGCAGAATCAGACATCAATGAAAGCATAACTACCTAATATCATCGACCTCCTAGGTGTTAAAGACTACTGTGATCTTACAAAGAAACATGACTTACATTCAGCTCGCATAGATAACGCGTCAATAACAGCCTTGAAACACTCGTTTTCAAAATGGTAATGAATCTCAATATACACTTACTATTTTCGACACCAAAATAGCGTCTCAAAAATGGTGGCACTCAAGGAAGCTAGAAAACTGTGGCCATTGACCTGAAATAGTGGCGTGAGTTATAGCACTAGAACCTCGCCATCGCCAGATCAAATTGATGCGTTTGGATCTTATTTTGTGGGTATCATCGTCATCGCCTACTCTATGTCTTCAGTAAGGGGTCTCCGCCCCGCAGTTTGACACATGCTCTATTACTCATCCCAGCCTCTGCCGCAGAAACTCTGCAAATATCCCAATATCCTCGCACGTCTCCAGTATCCTTCCTAGATCATCTGTCGTCAGAGATTTTGTCTTGGTGGTTTCTGTCATGCCATTTCCATTGGGAAGAATGTTCTGCGAGACAACACAAAGTGCGCCATTCGATTCGATGCCCACTAAAATATCCGCTATCCGTGGACCAAGGGGGAAGATTATCCTCAGATTTGGTCCTGGCTGAGTGTATAAGCTGATATCGATGGGGATCTTTGCAAACTTTAGCTCTTTATCTTTGTGGCTTGCTTCCGCCATGAAGGCGTCGAAGTCATCCTTCACGGTACTCTCCTCCGGTAAATCCGCGCTCTCTGCCTTATGGTCCGATGTATAGTTCGACCCAAAGCTTCTTTCAAGTAGCGTAGATAGCCTGGTGTACTGTCTTAGAATGGGCAGCATTTGTACCAGCTCCCTCGGATGACTGAATGGCACCTCCGTTAACGTGAGAGCGTACTCCATTTTAGGAATAGTGAGCGTATTTGCGTGGCAGTGCTTCTCATGGTCGCCTGCACGGCTATACACGCTGACTAGTTGCTCCTTCCGTATTCGTCGATGGGCACCATCTGGTTCGCTCGGTTCCGCGATCTGGGGTGGGAAGGCAAGAGCGTCGAAAGCCGCTAAAGCATCTGGTTCGAGATGCGCGCCAGTCGAGTCATAAATTTGCATTGCTGCGCTGTAAGGCAGGGTCAACGGTGGGCTGAACTTTGCCACAAAGCGTACATCTGGGAACTTTTGATTGGGTAGCTGGCCTGATTGTTCGATACCTTCCATGTCACTCTCATCCTTCTGCTCGGGGTCAGAGGGGAGAAGAATGTTTGGAGGATCTTGCCAGTCGAGGACGACATCGGAGGCTGAGAGCAGGACATCATCAGCCGTAGGATTAGATTTGACAACGGAAGGCGAGATCCATGCCGAGGAAACGCGAACAGGAGGATAGACCATGGATGATGACTGATCACATTCAAGAAGGAGCGACCACGTTTTGCAACCTTCTCCTTGTGAAGTAGCCTGCCTCTCTTGCCAGTAATCCAGGCAGAGCCCGACACTACCGTGAGCATTCATGGCAGGCCGGCCACTCTTTTTCAACAGTGCAGCCCTCATAATTTGCTCCTGCGTCTTGCCTGACATTGCCCCTTCTTCCGTCAGCTTAGCGACTTCCCACCTGTGTAGCCTCTCCAAGCTGTCAAATATTCCAGTAATTGCTTCGTGACAATTCAGTTGGGGCATAACACTGAGCTTGTCCAGCCTCGCCATCCTATCGAGGTTCCCCGCAAATCGGTCTACCCGTTTTGTCAACACTGTTTCACCTTTGTTGAGCTTCAGATCGTCAAGTAGAATCTTCCCCGCTTGGTCTGCATGTCGCGTTACGCTCTCTGGGCTTTCAGGGAATCCGAGCGATACTGTTTCAACGGCGTTGTCCGTGAATTCGATATCGATCGACAGTCCGGTCCCAGCAATAATGAGAGTCTTTGACTTCCCTCCCCTCCCCATCCCGGTCTCCCACAAGCACTCCAAACCAACAGATCGCGCCAGCCGTTCGATACCATCTTCACTGACCCTGCCTTTCACTGCTTTTAGGGTATCAACAATCTGAATCAACTTTCTCCTTTTTCGCTCATCCTCATCAAGCCTTCCGATCCCTTGTAAACCGCCCAAGCCTCCTGCAAGGCCCAAACCCCCGCCCAGATGCCCCAGCCCACCCCCCAATCCACCAGCCGATGCATCCAGCCCCAGATCTCCTAGCGGCAATGTCGCTAATGCCGCTGCTGTAGTTGGGCTATCAAAATTTATCCCGCCGAACGAGGAGGCTGTCGGATGCGCGTACTGGTTCGAGTTTGCGGGGCTCTTCTTGTACTGCTGAGGCGAGAGATTGACCGATTTGCTTGCTGAAAAGGGCGTGGAGACGGGTGGTGTCAAGCCTGCCCCGATGCCGGCGGGATGCTTGCCGACTGGCGTCGGGGTAGCCATCGGTCACACTCAATGGTTTGACTTGTCGTCGAGTTGGAGATCAGTTCGTCGCGGTTGTTGTTGATGTTTGGTCGTGTCGTTAACATTCGACCCAGTGTCGCGTCAATCGCTTACGGGAAACAAACGCGTGGATAGTGACCTAGGGGGCGATCTTGCAGAACGAGACTACTTAGTCGAGAGTCTCGGTCAATCTGTCATTATAGCTGGGGGTATATTGTACCGTACACTAAAATAGCCGTTGTCATTGAGGTGGAGTGTGGACAAATTGTTCAGCCTTCCAATGGAGGCGGCTGGCCAATCCGCTTTGGTTCAAATCAACGTCACCTCGCCTGATATCTTCACAGGATGGCATATACACGTTCACAAAGAATCGCAACGTAGACATGGAACGGAGCATAATTCATAGCCAAGAAAGGCCACTGAAAGACTTCAGCGACTAAAACATATATTACTACCCAGTTCAAGGACAATCTACCACCGGAGTCCTAATACAGCCGCTGATCAATGACAAATAATACCTTGGATGCGCTCCTTGAGGGCTAGTGATGCGATAGTGTAATAATATATCAAGACTGCCCTTCGCTATCGCCATTTTTGTGACCGAATATAAACCATAAGACGCGCGCTCTGCTCAGCGAACCCCCCTGGCCTTTGCCTGCTTCTTCTGCATCAATAGTAATTCCAACTTCTGCTGGATATCCGCTGCATTAGACACCATCTTTGCCACTTTCAGAGTATTGCTATTTTGTCTTGATATTGGCAGGTCCTCGAGACGTTTCTTGGGAACAACGGTAGCCTTTTGGCCAGTCAATGGATATTTCTTGGTGAATTGCTCAAGAAGCTCTCCTGCCCACCGCTTAGATTGCATGATAGCTTCTCTGCCTCCAGGGTCTTCCGGATTGTCCCAGATCAGCCGTTTCTTAACAGGCTGCAAATCACCCCCTGGATTGGCTAAGCTATTGGCTCCTAATGAACGCTGATATTGCACACCGGTATTTTTAAACTTGCTTGAGACGGGCCATGGAGGACGGCCTCGGAGTGCGGTGCGGTATGGGATATTGATAGTAGCAGGGGCTATTGGTCCCGCCGCTAATACTGACAATGTTGCAGGCTTACGAGAACGGGCTTTTTGTACCCAGATCTCGTTTTCTTTGGAAACCAATGGCTTAAAATCAGGAACCCGGGGATCAAACCCAGTAGATGTGTTCTGCTCCGTCGCATTGTTTTGCATATCCTCGTCCACTGCCTCTCCATTTGCAGAAGCAGTGTCTATATCTGCCTCGATATCCCTCAATACCTTTAACAAAGAATACAACTTGTTCCTGTCCCCCTTCTTCCATCGCTTGAACGTAGAGATGAAGGGATCTACATCCTTATCGCTAGTCGTTTCTTGAGTCTCAGCAACGCCTTTCCCTCCATCTTCCACAAAGAGCCTTTTAAGCATGGTTTCTGCGGTCGGCCTTTTATTTGCAGGATTAATGACCGGGCCAATAAGGGTAATAGCAGGATCCCATGAAACGCTTTTATTTTGCATTCGACGTGGCGAACTAGTTGATGGATTGTGGTTGACTGGAGGAGGAACGACATCTGGCACCGAATGATTGCTATTTTGCGTAGGACTCAGTGTTGACTTGGTAGTCGAGTTTGGGCGAGGGGAACCTGCCTTGTCACATTGCTTTAGCTGTACCTGTTGGTCCACAAACCGTCCATTAGACGTGTAAGATTTCTCTGCGTAACCCGAAGAGTTGTGCTTATTTGGAGATAGGGGTCCATGAATTAGCGTATATCTTGGAGAAGTTTCCTGTGATATGCCAGGTTTTCGAGTCGTACTATCCTTGTTCAATTCAGTTTTGCGAGGTATGATGGAGACTTTATTGGGAATCGTGCCATCTACCCGAATAATATTCTGACTAGAGGTTTGAAGGTAGCGGCCAATAGTGGCAGTGGTAGGTTCCATGACAATCTTTGGACTTTCATTAGGCGCATCATTATGTATGACTATTCGCGAAAAGGGCGCATCTTTCTCTCCGTCCTTATGATCACCCTCCTCATGGAGCGGCTTAGGTTGGCGATATTGATCATGTTTGTAGTGAGCTTTTCTCAGTATTGCTTGATAAGCGGACTCCGGATCAGCAGGTTGGTGGATGTAATGTGAGTTTTGAGGCTCTAAATCATCATAATGTTGCGATCTTTCTTTTGGTATCGCTTGGAACACATGACCGTCGTTTTGCATTACTTGAGCGCTGAATTGCTGGATGTCACTAAACTGCTGCATGCGAACGAGCTGTTGCACGAAATTTGCCGTTTCTTGGCGATTAAGAGTCTCTTCGTGCATTGGAGCTGTACGATGTACCGGGTCGCTCACAGTTGCTGACCTCCTTGCTCTAGGTCTGTGCAGGATTATGTTTGGATCTATTGCCAAGATATGCAATTCAGGGCTTGGGTATGAAGCTTCTGTTTCTCGAGCAGGAGGCCTTGCACCAGTAGGTGCAATAGTTGCTCTCATAGGAACACCACGAAGCTCGTCGACACTGCCCCCCGGCACTGGGTCCGGTATTGGCCCCGGTGTATTCCTGGTGCGGATTGGTGGTCTCCATGTCTGCCAGTCGACGCCCGAATCATCTGTTGGTAGCCACGATTCTCGGCTTTCATCTTCTGGCGTTCCTACAGGGTTCCTGAGTTTCCCGGTGCGTGTACTGGGCTGCATACGTTCACAAACCACAGTTTCCACTGGAAATCTCGGAGGTAAGTACTGCCCCTCATCACTTTCAGTGATGAAACATGGGCGGAATAAACATCTGGCTTCAATATCAGAGGAGGGAATCTTAGAATTCGGGGCTTTGTTGTCGTATATCTGGTTAAAACTAAGATCCTTATGATTTGGTGGTGGTATGTCGCAAGGATCCGAGACTTTCGATAGAGGGCTTAAATCTAGGGTGTTCCTCTTCAATAGAGAGGAGAGATGCTCGTCATCCTTCGTGGGAGGGCGGCTGCTACCTAGCAACGATCCAACCGTGGACTCTTTCAGAATAGGTGTAAGTAATTTCTTTACAGGAGCAGGAGAGGCAAAACTCCTAGTGACTTTGTAATCACATTTCTGAAACAAGCCTCTTCCATGTATACTCCTCACGGAAGATATAGGCGGGAATCCACCTGTATCCCCTGTATTTTGAGATAGGTCACAATGGTTTGAGCTGGATTTTGTTGGTTGCTTTGCTATTTGTTTTGATGTCTGCTTTGGCAGTTCTTTCGACGTCTGCTTTGGTGTTCGCTTTGGCGATTGATTTAGTAGGTGCTGTTTTGGCTGCCTCAGTGTATGCTTCGATGGCTGCTTCGATGGCTGCTTCGATGGCTGCTTCGACGGTGATGCCGATGAATTTACTTTCGCCACTGGTGAACTTCCTGAGTTCCAGGGTCGGGGATGTTTTGCTGCTTTTTGTCGTGGGCTTTTCCCAGAAGTTGGCGGCAATTCAGACCTTTCCCCACAACCGCTATGTGGTAGAGGATTCGACATCTTGAGCCTCGATACTTTAAGGGAGGTATGTTCCCGAGGACGTGCGGGCGTGCCGGGAGCCTTTGTGGCGGCAGCTTGAATTGGGAAGGGATGTGTGCCTGAATTATTCAGTTCGTATCGTATGGAGTATATCCTAAGTATGGAACCCACCCTGCCTTTCAATGGTGCCGCGTGAATGGGCCTCTTGTTTCCAAATCCAGCCGCAACCTACAATACGAGGTTGGAAGTTCAAGACGTTCAGATACAGTGCAAATTTCCATGCGAGAGACGAGCGAATATAACCACTGAATGAAGAGCAAATGACTTCATCGGAATCAAACTGCGGCTATGATACGCCCCGAGATGCTGCAACGCTGCGAAGGCCAGTGAGGTCGCTTCATGGTTTGAAAGATAGAAGACAAGAAATGAAGATGGCAAGCCCTGTAATTTTGAAGATTGACGTGCCTACAACGCACTGACTGGAAGGAGCGGCCTCTGTTCTTGCCACCCTTAAGACTTAACTGCGCTGCTCGCGAATAGAACCACCCCAAACGAATGGAACAAGGTTCATACCTTTAAAACTAGCCAAAGAGAAGAAATAGAAGTACCACAGAAACGAGTAGACTTACTGAGTGTATCAGATATCCCAATGCCTGAACGGTGAAGTTGGTGATGTTGGCGATGGTGTTGGAAAGTGCCTTGGATAAATATTCTTGGAAGGAGCGACCGACCATGGAACAACAAAGAAGAATTGGCAAAATCTCCCTCTCCTCATAACTAATAAAATAACGAGCAATGCTAAAACCAGGTACATTGATTGCTTACAATAAATGACGACCCCTAACGCTTCAGCAACCAAAAAAAAACCCCAGCATGGACATAAATCATGGCCACCTGCAATTGCCCCAAAACCAATAAAAAAAAGTTTAGGCACAGCCTTACACACCACCAGAAGCAGCCTGAGCAGCCATCCATTGTGCAAACCCAGCTGGGTTCCTCGTCTGCAAAAAGATGGTCCCTGGTCCCGTGAACTTGCAAACCAGGCCTTCTCCGGATGCTACACCGGACATAATCCCCCCGGAGGCGATGCGCTCAAGAACATACTTTGTATTCCACGCAACGAGATGGCCGTTATCGACAACGTATCGCTCGCCCTCTTGGAGCTATTAATGTGTCAGCAATCCTCCCGTGATTCGGAGGGAGTAGGCAACTCACATCTTTCCGAATAATCGCGCCGAAGCTAGTAATCCACATGATTCCAGTTCCAGAAACCTTGAATACAAAAAGACCTTCGCCCGAGAACATCGCTTTCCCCAATCCCTGGCGCTTGAAATCCTTCACCACGCCTTGCGTTGACGCAAGCAGGGCATCCTTGCCCACGCTCCACTGCTCGTTTCCGGTGAGGCGAATCGACGTTATGTCTCCGAGTGCCTGCGGGGCGAGAAGCAGCTCTCCTGGACCTGTGAATGTCGACTGTGAAACATGGCCAGCCATGATTTTCGTCATGCTAAATTTCATGTTCCCCTTAAGCGTTACTGTTGGAGACATGGCAATCATACAGCCTGCCGACAGTTAGTGCCGGGCCTTTCAAATATTACCGGGGTAGTGGCTGATCAACACATACCAGGCTTAACAGACAAAGGGCAACCAAATGCCAGTTGCAGAGTAATGATACTATTCGTATCCCTGTGGCTGATCCTATAGCTCCCTCCATTGAATGTTCCGACATCATCTTGTGTCGCTATCGCCCCAATAAACTGCCCTGCAGCAGGCGCACCAGCATGCATGTTCACACCTTGCTGCTGCTGCTGCTGCTGCTGTTGTTCCTCTTCGTACTCATGTTTCTCATCTGGATACTGGTCCGCGGCTGCTCCCGGCGGGGCCGCATATTGGGGAAGAGCTGCAGGAGCAGGTGGGCTGGCTGGCTTTTGATACGATGTGCGGTGAGAGAAGTTTGGGGGCGGCGCATATTGCTTTTGTGCTTGTTGGCCAGGTGCGGGGGGTGGAGGGTATGATTGTGTGTTCGAAGGCGCGGCGGCCGTTGGGGGCGGTGGGTAGTACTGTGCCTGGGCCGGAGCTGGAGGGGTAGGAGTTGTTGGGGGCGGAGCAAAATGCTGTTGCTGCTGGGCTGGTTGACTGCCCGGGGGAGCTGTAATTTAATGCTGTTAGCTTCAGTGTAAGATGACGGTGGAGCTTGAAGGATCACGAAGGAGCGGGGTAGAGGAATGGGATCCCTACGTGGATAGTAGCCAGACATGGCGACAGTTGTGGAACGCAGTGTTAATAGCGATAGAAAAGGACAGAGTATAGATTTGAAGCTACACGTAAGATATGGAGGGTGGAAATTGACGCTTCGTGGACAATGCTACCTGGTTGCTTGTCAGCTCTCTATCCTCCCCAGCTTTATACCCCGCACCATCATGAACAACAATGGGACACCGACCTTGTTTACACGGCGACAAATCAGCTCCAAGTAGCAAGACAAGAAATGCAGGAATGGTAGAAATGAAGCAACGACGTGTATCGGGGAAGCAGGCGCATCTATATACATACCCGCTCACCTACCTGCAGCTGGGCTTGACCCTGAATGGCCCATGCCCATGTCTAACTGGAGGCTGCATCTATTTCTAGCGCCAGCGATCAACTCCCTCGAAACATCCTTACATAGAGAGGACCGTGGTGGACGGTCACCAGCATGCGACCAATAGCGCCGTTCCTGCAACCCATCTCATCGGTATCGACGTATCGACGAGGGTTGTGTGGTTGCGGGATCGGGGGCTTTCAGCGCCATCAATTGGGCCCGCTTCTGCCTGGGTTTGCCGTGGGCGCTTATAGGTGGAGTGGTTGAAGAGCCCTGTCTCCTCGGCAGCGCGAAAAGAGACACAATGGAGATACACAGGATACGGAGTAGAGTACGAGTACTCTCTGGGCACAACATATCGACGATCTCTCAGCGAACGGTACGTAGGTAACAGAAGGCGTCACACATCATCGCGCACAATAGTATTGCCAACTGGTGATGTTTTCATGGTCTTGCAATTTCGTGTCTATTCCACTATGAGCTTTCTGTCTCTAAAATAAATGGCTCAGGCAAGCTTGCGAAAGAGTCACTTTCTCGTCATGGCATCGCATCGCATCATTCTCTCTGCTAGAACATATATAACCCATCCATGCATCATGAGCATCATATTTTAGTTTCCCGTCCCCTGTAATCCGTACCCTACATGAAAGCATCCTTGATGTTGATTCCTCTCCGCCCATAAAAAGCCAAGAACACCAAACAAGAAGCCGAGGAAACACCCCAAAGGCACACTCTAACCCTGTTGTCTCTTGCGCTTTCCGACCTGTGCGGAGAAACCTGTCTTGATCGCCGTCACCGAGCGACGTGATCCACAAGAGTTACAGGTGATGAAGTACAGTCTGTTCTCTCCCTTGTTGAGCTCCGTATCCGGGGATCTGCAAGTTTTGCAAGTGACGTATTCCACTGTTTTGAATTAGTTTCTGATCTACCACACAAATGCGACTCGCTCCTGGGAAAACTCACTGATATATCTCCTCAAGACGTTCTCGATCTGTTTCTGCTGGAAGCGACCCTTGATAACCAATCTCCTGCTTCCGTCCACGGAACCGCTCGTTCCCAACTCAGCGAACAGGTATGATGTGACGTGCTCGTCGGTCCTCTTCATCCTCTTGCAGATCTCGTTCAGGTTGGCGAAAATGGTCTTCTTGTTTCCTTCACGGAGACACTGTGGTGGGGGGATCTTGTACGACCTCGAGCCGCTGCTGGCGTGGTCTGGATTCTTTTGGGCCAGTAGGCTGAAGAAGCGGGTAAGGAGAAGCTCGTATCCGATCGGCTTGGTGTCGTTGTGTGCCCAAATACCAGTTCCCTTCTCCATGTCGCCGGCATCCTCGACCTTCTCAGGCTTGGCGGCGGCTTCCTCATCTCCCTCCTCCTTGTCAATGTCCAGAGCAGCGAGCTTGGCAGCGAAGTCATCCTCTCCCTCTTTTGGCACCTTCTTCTTCTTCTTTTTCTTCATTGTGAGGTCGAGACCACCGTCAGCAGCAGCGTCAGCCTCGCCACCTTCGTCATCGGTCTTTGGCTTCTTGGCCTTCTTCTTCTTCATGCCCTTGAGCAGGTTGGCGACATCATCGTCTTCCTCTTTTGCCTCCTCTGCGTCGGGGTCTGGTATATTGTTAGCCGCCACAGGAGAAATTATAAGTGAATTGTGGGGTGACAAACTTGAGTGCGACATGGCTGTGTCTTTCGATCCGTCTGCTCCTCCAGTGGAGACCTCTCCATTCTCATCCACAATGGTTGCTCCCTCGCTGAACGCGACAGACTTGCGCGGTTTGCGCTCTGCAATAGTATCCTGTCGCAAACGTGTTAGTCTGACCTCATGTGGCATTTCGCCCCTCATCCAGCGTGGGTTTGTATTTACCTCGCCCGCCATGATTGCTACCCTCTGAAAATCCCTCTATTGATAATATCGGGGTGATCAAGTGTGTGGTCTCGTCGTAATCGTTATGGATCCTTGTTGTTGTCTTGGGTAGGAAAGGTCGAATCGATATTCGCCGTTCAAATTCCAAGGTGGGCTTCGTGAGTCAAAATGCAGCTTATGTAAGCGACATTTGTTCGTTGCCGAGAGCGTGGGGAAGGCCGCTCCCCACGTGAACTGGGAGCTCTCTGTGACCGGTTGGCAAAGCACGACTGACGACGCGGCGCGATTCACAATTACCACATATTGGCATGCCAGATACCTGATCCCCCCAGTGCACGACCTGCTACTGTAGGCTGGGTTCACAAAGACACTATCTGTGCTTTGAAAGCACACCCGCTTCACACTTTCTGAGCCGCCCAAGTCGCAATGTCGACCTCCACATCCTCATCATACGTCTTCCCATCCGAACAATGGTCGACGCCAGCCTCTGTCCCAGAATCACACGATGAGCTCGCATCAGACAATGACGATCTTGACTCCCTACCATCATCGATAGACAGCTCGGAGGAAAGCTCAGAATATAGCTCCGATGCCCAGAAGGAGTGGGAGGCCAGCCTGCAGCAGATCGAGCTGCTCCTCACAATGGTGGTTGTGCCGTACGTGGGGAAATACTTTGGAAGGAAGTGTGCTTATTGGAGTGAGTTCGCCCGTTCCAGTGCTGCAGTTATTTGAAGATTGAGATACGGGCAGGGTCTGGACGTTTGAGAAGAGTTGCTGACCACGATGCAGGCTGGGCAAAATACATGGAATGGATGTACGCAGTCGAAGTAAGGTATACGAATAAGGCGGCATTTAAAGCAGCTGGGGCGGTTGAAGCAGCAGCAACATTATAGAACAATCCGATGAGGTGTAAATAATACCAACGAAATGGAATGGGAGGCCACTGTAGGATCCCTCTACTTTACTCTCTAGAGCTCTTTTGCCCTCCGGATTTCTCGATGCAGTGCTCCGTAGCACCGAAAATCGCTGTGATATTTATATGCCTTGTTTGAAGGTGCTCTTCCGTATTAGCAATACAGTTGACATAGGAGTATGCTTGTTTTAAAAGGAGGCAGTGGGACGCAATATATCCACAAGAACTCTTCGAATGTAGAGGCATTGAAACAGTTATATGGCCATATGGTAGTTTTATCCAACTGCTACGACGAAGAAGCCGATGTATGTGCCGCGACAACCCAGCAAACCAATGACCAATTTCCCTTTTAAAAACCCCGATGGCCAGTGCCAGGATGAAGAGTTCTGACAACAGACTGTTAGCGATGGCGAGATGAAGTTGGCAAACGAACACCCGCGCAGCTTGATCTAACATAGGATCAAACACTTTCAAGGGCCGTATCGGCGCGGTCTTTGAGGCGATCTTTGGGACGAGCGTCAGTTCTGTTTTCAGTCAAACCTACGATAGGGATATAACCATAACACAGCACCATTTAAGGGGTTTGAAACTCATATACACAGTCACGGCGAACGAATTTCTATTGATGGAGCACATCATCTAAAAAAAATGCCATATAAAAGAAGAAATGGCCTGTCAACCAAGGAGGCAACGTCGGCGAAAGATTATTGAAGATTATCTAAAGAATTCCGCCCCCCTCCTTTTTTTTTACGCGTCCTGCACAACCACTGCCGCCTGAAACCAAATATTAAATCAATAGTTAAATAAATGAGAGGAGGCCTCGAAGCCACATAATAGCCACATGATATATCCTGTGCTTGGGCTGTAGATGATAAACGCCAAGGTATCGTCTGCTTCTCGAAATATGTGTTTGATTGAAGTGGACCAAGAGACATCAGGGAAGTTGAGTCGAGGCCCGTTTAGGAACAAAGTGTCCATTTAATCATCTCGGAGGGACATCATAATCCTATGCAAAATTAGAACATTCCCACGACTGAAAGATAAGGAGGAAAACTCACGGTAAGCTATCAAACACCACCTCGTTATGTTCATAATGCACAACGAAGCCACCTCCTAGCACGCGTCTCAGCTCATGCAGCCGCATCAGTTTCCACCAGCGGTCAATAGTCATCGATCCTCCACCATGGACCTTAATTTTCATTCGACTCCCGTATCGCTTCCCCGTCTCTTGGTCAATCGCCTTCTGGTAGCGTGGGCCGCGCTGTGGATGCTCGACCGTACATAAGATATCACCAAAGCTGGCGTGCAAGTGCTTGCGGTCCTTACGACTGATGGACTTAGAAGAGATGGCTGCGAGCTGGCGTAAGGTGTGCTGGAGCTGGTTGGTCTGGCGGTAGACGTTGTAGCGCTTGACGAGGGAGTTGTCCAAGGGAAATCCCTCTTCATCCTCTATTTCCTCCGGGGGACCGTCATCTTCCTCGCGATCCGTGTACGATTTCTCGAATAGTAACGCGATGTTCTCCCCGGCGGCTATCTGGACAGCGGCGTCGGTACTCTCGAGCTGCTCGACGAAAGCGTCCATGGCGTCTTCGGTACGGTCTTCCATATCGTCGAGGGAGGTAGCCAGGAACCCCCAGGACTCGAGCGCAGCGACGACAACGGGCGCCTCGTCAGCTGCATCGATGGAGGCACCATCCGATTCGATAATCTCGAGGAGCTCGTCAAGGAGGTCTTCGGTGGCCTCGTCTGCTGCGCCGCCGTACATTACGATCGAGCCGAGGGATGAGATTGCCGCGGTCTTGACAGCAATCGACTCGGAGCTCGTGTAGGTGCGCTTGATGGCTGGGAAGACGGTGGCGTAGGCAGCGTCGGAAGGAGAAGTGATGAGGGTCACGGCGATGGCGCGTATAGCGAGCTGGGTCTCCTTCTCGCTGCTCTCCGCCTTGATGCTTTTCAGGAAGGCGGTAAGGAGGTCCGATTTCCGCGACGATATGGTATCAAAAGCATAGTGCGTAGTGAGGAGGTGCACATAGACTGCATAAGCAAGCTCGCGGCCTTGGATGCTGCTCCGCTTGCGCTCGATGATCTCTTCGATGCGGACACTGAGAGTCTGTTCCCAGGCGTTGGTGCCGTCGTCTTCAACGCCTTCGCCGGAGAGTATGTCGTCGATCGAGTTTGTGCTTGGTGGAAAGTTAGTCTTCAACTCCTGCGCAGGGTTGGCGGGGTAGGCGGGGTACAAACCTCCAGTTGGTGCTATCACTTAGGCTCTCGTCTTCCTCGTCCGAGCCATGCCTACTCGCATTTCTCGAGCCCACGGTAGATGATGCGCGGGACCCGGCGGCGGAGGAGGCACGCGAGGAAATCTTGGACTGGGCCTTTCGCGACACGGTCTTGTGGCTCTCGAGGGCTTGACGTCTGAGATCGCGCATGGTGACGGTTTTCGTCTCTCGCAAGCTTTTGGGACAGGAGAAAGAAGGTTGGGCCCGAGGAGGGAAGGGCGTTTCGCACGATATGGGCTGTACACGTGTGTTTTGATCTAGCGGTGTGGTCCACCTTTTTCGTCGAGGGTGTGTGCTGGATGTTATCGTAGAGCTTTGTGGTACTTGTAACGGAGGAAGGTCGTCGAAGATGCGAACTCCATAAGTCTGAGGGCGCTGGCTCCTTGGGTGAGTCGTGTATATGTACGTCTGTACTTGGTATGTATGGACGGAGGGATGCTGGTGTAGTGCGTGGTGTTGTCAAGCCGGAGAGAGAGTGAGGCTTTGGTGGAGATAATTATCCGGGCAGCAAAAAGTGATGACCAGTGTCAAGAATTCAAGAATTCGCAGTCTTTGTGGGCCGACGTGGGCGAATGAGGGGTTGGGTAGGGTCAGGTGCCAACCAGGTGGCAGGCGGACATGGGGTACTTGTATTTATACTGTGAATTTGCAGTATGAGAAAGTACCAGAGTAGTCTCCAAGATAGTGCCCAGTCCTCTAGTGGTTTAGCGTGGAGGGGTGAATCATAGGTGTCCTGATCAGGTTTAGTGCAGAACGGGAGTGCGGTGGAAGTGGGGTACGGTAGACGGTAGTAGACATCAGGCAGTGATAGGGAAGTTGAGTTCTCGATGGCAACAATATAGAGCAGTTCAAGGAGTAAAATGAATAATAATTAATACATAGACAGCGCACAGTGTATATAATAATACCATACAATTTAATGAAATGTTTTGAAAGGATTTGACCGTATTTTACAAGTATTTCTTGCGTATATACAGTGTATAATGTTCCCTACGTGTAACTCATGGGTGAAGTGTGGGAGGGAGGAGCGCATGAGTGCACGAGTTACAAGGCACAGCAAGCATTGATTGTATATTGAAACACAACTTTGCGGCCTCTCCTTCTCATGAGCACACTATTGGAGCTTCTGGCTTGTGAAACCTTATTTGATGCAAGTTCCACTCACTAATCACCACTTATATAGCCAGTTCTGATCCCCTACAGGACAGTACTGTACCGTACTGTACTGGATAAGCCCCGCCCATTTATAAAGCGATATCTGACATTTACGGCGTGCTTACGACCACTTGGACGCAGCTTCCTCCACCAACAACCACCAACGGACCGCCAGCACCCTTTAGCGAGTCCACTTCCTCTTGGTTGATTGTCGTCCACCCCGCCTTAGCGTATCTGGCTGCC
Organism: Pseudogymnoascus pannorum; assembly: GCA_001630605.1. Lineage (NCBI taxonomy): Eukaryota > Fungi > Ascomycota > Leotiomycetes > Thelebolales > Thelebolaceae > Pseudogymnoascus > Pseudogymnoascus pannorum. The sequence continues at coordinate 55,113 of LNAS01000034.1, read as the reverse complement.
TGTCTCTTCCTCCACGGGCACTGGCACTGGCACAGATACTGGCACTGGCGTGGGTCTGTACTCCCTTCCCCTCCTCGCTCCACCACTGCCCATCAAGGTCACCTCATACTTTCCCCCTCCATACGAGAAGGCCATACCAAATAGGCACCATACTCGAGAAAATAATACGCGTTCAAGGCTTCAGACCTGAGCATCCTTTCTTCTACTTCTACCAACTTCATCAGAAAATCGTGAAACGTGAAGCAGCTTGTCAAACTTACATTCAACAAACGCTCGCTATCTTATCTCCATCCATCCGCCACCTGGTTGTCTACCAAGTCCAAGGCAGGTGCGGGGCTGCATCGATCACCGATCATCGACATCACCTTTCAAGAAACGCAACACGAAAACCGCATTTGCCTTCGAAGGCAGTTCACAGGGAACACCAGGGTATCACCATGTCGGATACGACTATTCAAGGTATGCTTTTCCATCTATGAAACCCCCCAAAGCCTCATCTTCCGTTCTACGGGTGACAAGGCGGCCTACTGCTTCATGATCCCTCCGAATCTTATGATACGAGGCCGCACATCCCTCCACCTTGTCTTCATGATGCCCTACTTGCAAAAATGACCTGCCTAATTCCCATTATTGCCTCCAAACACTACGCATACAACTGCTAACTCACTTGCAGCAAAGGTCACCCTCACAGCCTTGACGGCCGGCATATTTCCCTTGATTCGTACAATCTATCTACACGAATATAATGAGGCTATTCCGATCGGACGATCATCGAAGAACCCTCTGAAGCACCTCGTCGCGGCTACAGATAACTGCTGGGTCGATAGTGATGTCGTATCCCGCGACCATGCACGCCTCAATTTCGACTCGGATCTGAAGGTTAGTTGGAATACACCACCACCCTTTTCCCGCTGTGATACGAGACCAAATTAACATAATGCAGACGGTATTTATTGAGGACACCAACTCCATGCATGGTACCCGCATCAACAATAAACAGATTCCCAAGCACGATCCCATCCCACTGGCCAACAACGACGTAGTATCACTCGGGGCAGAGGTCAAACGAGGCATCGAGACATACCCAGAATGCCGTTTCCGTGTGAATTATGAGCTACTGCCATATTTGTAGGTTCATTCATCCGCTCGTGTCACGCTCGCAGACTAATTTGTATCAGCCCTTCCACAGGTCGCACCTACCAACTCCTCTCCGATGACGAAGATGATGCAGACGAACCTTTTGAGATTTCAGATGATGAACCCAGTGATCTCGGTCCCTTTGAGGTTTCAGATGACGACGAAGAAATCCAAAGAAAGGACGACCTTTCCACTTCGACTCCCGAATCGAAGGCCAATACGATGCCGAGAGCTTTGGATGCTACAGAAGACGACGATGTTGTCGAGATAGATCCACCTGTGTACGAATCTTCGATCGCCCCCACCATGACAGCAAAGCCAGTCGAAGCTCATGTTGAGTCCGTTAACGAGTCAATGGAAGCCTTGGATTCCGACGGCGATTCTATTGCCTCGAGTGACTGTCAGCCATCTGAAAGACCAATTGGCCGAGGCTCGTCCATAGACGATGCGGTAGTACATGCATCTATCCCAACAGGCATCGAAGCCAATGGCAATAACCAAGAAAGTTCAAGTGACTCTGGCATAGAATTCTCAGACGATGATTCTTGGCCTGACTCTGACAACTCTGACGAAGACACTCGTGGCTTCTTCAAGGACGACTTTCTCGCAGCCGGTGATGCTCAAAGCCCTACTTTCGATATGTCTGTACCAACCAGTCCCACAGCCAACTTATCTAATCCAGACCTTTACCACCCGACGACTAAAGGTGGGTTTCAGTGGGCCAGCCCAGAGCCATCCACCCAACTCCCACAAATCCAGCATATCATCGCTCCAACCCCGCGTGCCCCACAGGCCCCCATGTTTCCGCCTCGTGTCTTGGTCGAATCCACGACCATGAAGCCTTTCGATCTAGAGATTGATCTACCATTAATCCAGGACAGACCCCTATCCATGCCTAGTCCTTCTGACGCAGCCCTCAAGGGCGCTAGGGTCACGACACCACCGTGGCGGACGGAGAAGCAAGAATTCCTCGCTGCACGTGTGGATAACCGTGCCAAGTTTGCGGCCCATTGGATAGACATTGGCCCTATGAAGCATACAGCTGTTGTAGGCGAGTCGTCTGCAACAGGTGGCTCTTCGGGGGATTTGGATTCTAAGCCAAATCCATCTAGCCAGCAGGAGAAGCCTGATTCAAACAGCAATAACATAGTCCCGGGAATCGTGTCACTACGAGAAAAGTCTTCTGTTCAGGCGATGCTATTGGAGTCGCCAAGGGAGCTACCCCAAAAGCGCAAGAGTGATGAAATTACGGTTGACGAACCTGTCGATGGTACCAAGGCTCCACAGACGGCGCAGGATATTGCTTCTGCGAGGAACATCAAGGCCATATCTGACGCTAGGGCTATGAGGAGAGCCCAAGCAGTTACTTCTGTTTACGCACATAATAAGGCAAGTACAGTTGCGGATGAGCATATTAATACGGTTACGACCGCAACTGCGATCCCAAGTACACACTCAAAGGCAGACAAACCTACACTCACTCCTCCCCCTATTTCTTGCCCTATCCCTGTTGTCAAGAGCTCAACTGTGCACGCTCCCTCAGCCGCAACTTCAACGACGGTCGATTCGACACGACAGGACCAAGAACGACCTGCAAAACGCCAGAAGCAGGAAGAGAACAAGGCATCAAGACGGTTCGCATATGCAACATTTAGCGGTTTCGTGGCTGGAGCAGGGTTATTTGTTGCCCTGGTGGCAACTGCACCAGATTTCGCTAGGTTGGCGTGAAGTAGTTCTCTTGACATTGGGTTGACTGGAGATAATTGCTCGCCTGTACGCTTGTATGCATGCACGAATGCACGTAATTACGCACGCGCGTGAACAAATAACGGCTCTCATTATATTTTTTGTGTTGTGTGGGGGGTGGGTGGCAGTATCTGCAGCGATTCTTTGAAACGAGGTATTTGGGAGTTGAGGGCGTTTATTATGTCGAGGGACAGCGTGCACTATGAGCTACTATTTCAAGGGGGGTAGGATGGGGCGTGTGTTTTACTTTGCCTTTAAGGTTTGGACTCGGCGATGAGGTGGGGTAGATGATTAGTATTATTATGAAATTTTATTGAGTTTCATTGCTATGCATTTATTCCGAGGGGAGAAGGCATTTGTTTGTCAGTATGGTTTTATCTCTGTGGTGATGGGAATGGGGGGCATTAAAATGAAAGGAAAAGTAAGTTCCACCACTTCAAATATCCTTTTCCTAATAATAATATATATAATAATGCATTATATTTACATTCAGGTCTTTCATTTTCATTTTAGCGGAATCACCAGTGTTGAATACTGATTCATCATGGTTGCTGCGTTTGACTCAAAAAATTATTTACTGGTAACCTATTCATTCATCCGCGTCAATGATTCAGAGTAAGCAAGCGGTAGAGGGCAGGTTATATATGATCTCTCTCTTTGGTCTTGGGTCTTGGTGAGCTAGGTATATTACCATCTTACATCATTAATGTCGACTTGAAGCTAGATAACACTGCTTATATATTTTTCGTTTCATTATCACGAGCGTTTAAAAACTCGTATCACGTTTCAACCATCCATCCGTTAAACGGCACAATGGATCCTCATAATCCCGTGCCACTGCATACACAAGCAGCTGAACATGAAACCGGCTCCTCTACAAGTGAACCCACAGCCTCGACTATTATCGCCTCTCCTCTCATTGCGCCAGTAGTCACGCCCATCCCAACAGCCAGCACACAAGCTACCATCTCTCCACCCAGCCCCCCCACCACACCGATCATGATAATGTCGGATGCAGGGGGCCCTCCTTGGCCCAGGCCACCCACCCCCGGACCTATGCCAGACCGAATATTTGGCCTTGACGGCGCAGAAACATCCCCCCATTCCCCCCTAGGCGCCAACACCTCTCTCTATCCACCACCTTCATACTCAATTACCAACCCGGACCCCCTGGCCTCACATCCTGTCAATGACAGAACCCCTCCAACCACATTCCCGGATATCTTTGAGTCATCTGAAGACACTTCTGAGGCGCCTCGCCTGGTTCTGCGTCTCCGTCCTGAAACCCGACTGGGAGAACAGCAGGGCAATGTGGAAAGGCAAGGTGCGATGAGATCACTTGATGAGATTGTGAGCTTAAGTGGATTTGAGATAGGCGATCCAGCCGGTGAGGATTTCTATGCAGAGACGGATATTGGATATGGGAGCGAGGGCAGCTCTCTCAGTTCGCTATGGGCAAGCCGAGCTTATCTTGACCGTGAAAGCGGTGATTTGGGTGAGAGTTTACAAATTGGTCCTCCTGACCGAGAGCGTCACAACCCCAGCGGCATCAGCGGCGCAGACGAAGGAAATGAAAAGGGCAAACAAAAGGCAGATGGATGCGCGTACGCCGATCTTGACTCAGATCCCAACCACAGCGGCTATTTCAGCGATTCTGGGACCGGAACGGAAGATGAGGGCCCTCGGCGACCAGGGCCGTTCGTGCCTTCATACCATGACTCGCAAGCGGCACCTATGAAGCGTGGCAATTTTCTGCTCCGTAATGGCCACGGAGGAGAAGAAGACGGTGTGCACGAGAGGGGAGGTGATTACGATGATGAAGTGAGAGTGCCTATCGGGTGTGAACTCGAATTTCCCTTGGCTCCGGATGGGAACGAGAATAGACGTTGCAACGAAGAGAGTGCGAGATTTGCGCCTCTCGCCTCGGAAGGGGAGATCCATCGTCTGCCTGCCCCGAGGCCTGTATGTATTCGGCGACCGCCCACTATATCTCCGTTTTATCGTGGCTGTCGCCTCCATAGGACAGGCTCCCCAAAACCTGACCCTGGCACCTCAATTATACAGCTCCTCACACCACAGGGCACAGTTGGTGCACAATTAAACAACGTGGCCGATGTACAAGTAACGGCTGAGATTGGGTTGCCAGGGGGAGGCTATGGAATGAGGGAAGTTAGGAGTAATGGTGGGTGGGGAGGAGTCAAGAGTTGTGTTATTGAGTTTAAGGGGGGTGATATATGGGAGCTCAACTTGAAGCGGCCGGTGGCCGAATCAAGCAAGGAGGCGAAGGAGGATATAGATTCTCCTAGGGGCTTCTATGATGGCGACGATGAGGGCACAATAGGGGCTGCACCGGATGCAGAAGATGTAGTTGCTCGGCTCAACTCCCAACCGACGAATCTGGACTTTGTTCTTGGGCCTGGTGAGGCGGGGCCGTATATTCTTGATGTGATCGATGATGATCCCAACAAGGCGGTGTCAAGATACACGGATGTGTCGGACTACAGCGTCCATCTGCGAGGTGCTGATGAGGGGAATAGCTTTACAGTACGGCTGAGGGACATGAGTGGTTCTCTGGTGATCATGTGGAAGAGAGTTGCTAGAGTAGAAATTGTGCTTGTGGGAGGAGTGATAGTTGAGATAAGTGCGGGTGATGGAGAGAGGAGCGAGAATAATGATGGCGAGGCCGCTGCTAGGGGCGTTGGGTTGAGAGGGGGCGGAGATAAAAGCAAAGGGGGTGTAGCTGATCGGAAATGGGGACCTGAGAATGTCGAAAAGGGCACAGGAAAAGTGCAAGAAATAGCTGACTTTTCCGCGGCGGGGGACACTTCTAGGAGTAGTCACCTCGCTGACTCTTCTCATGGATCCAGCCCCCTTCGCAGCGATGGCGACGACAGCGGAGTAGGTATTTCAAAGAATACAAGGCAATACAAGGGTAAAGGGAAAGCCATCGATGGTGGTGATTTTATCTTACAGGATCTCTACCAATCCGAGTCTGAAAGTCATGGTTCAATTCCAGTATGCTACGAAAACCCGGCCGACTACGTCCAGACACTCGGTCCACCCCATCGAATTGAGAACCCAGAGCCTGACTACGTCCTTGGGAGCTGCCCCTGTCTTGACCGCCCAATCACTGATTCAGACGCCAACGCAGATCCCCCGCAGTGTACCTGCACCTATCCCGCGAGTCCAGAACCCCCCATCCCAGAGCCGTGGACTGGAGGCCACTTCACCCCTCGGTACGAAGCGTTTCTCCGTGACGGGCCGTCAAACGAGCCATATAGCCATCCATGCACGGCACATTCAAACCCCCACGGTGAGTGGGTTTCTGAGGTGAGAAAAAAGTTGGGAGATAATCCTGCAAGCCAAGCTTCAGGTTCGGGCGGAGCGGCAGATGCTACTCCTCCTAACGGCACCTCGCCGTTGCCGAAGCCTCTAGGTATAAAACAGTCTCCGAGCAGTCCTCCAGTTGACGACGCACAAAAAGGGAAGTATGATAATCCTAAGGAAGAGTGGGCGGCGGAGGATCATGGTAATTCAGCCCCTGCTGATGAGTTAGAGCCGTTCGAAGCTGCTAAACTTGAGAGTCCTGGGAATGACTCTCATGCACATTTCAGTCGGCGCGGGAATGTTGAGAACGGAGGCAATAGTTCTACAAACGTCCATGGAGATACTTTAAGGGGGCACTCTGCAGAGAGAAATACTATGGGGCCCAATGCTCCAGGAAGAAGACAGTCAGAAACCTATATTGACAGGCATGCTTCTGGGCTTCATTCGTTCCATAGTCCTCCTCAATTCCCTCAATTCCCTCAATTCTATCCTCTGCATCCCAACCCCCCACAGCTTCACTTTCCAGGACAGCCTACCATCACCACAATTCATTTTTTCCCACCTCATGAATTCCCAAATATTAATCATCAACACCCTCTACAGGCCCCCCACCCTCCATTCATGCATTTTATCCCCTTTATCCCACGCCCTCAGCGCTCACATCCTCACAGCTACCCCCATGCCCACCAACCCATCTCCACATTACCCGACATTCCAGAGAGTAACTACTTCTACCTCGACGGTCGCTCGGCAAGACTCCGCTTCCCGACACCACCTGGTCAAGCACCCGGAGAGCATCAATCCGGCGGTAACAACGAATCTGTGCCCCCCACTGCCCCGCAAATCCCACCACGCGTCACGCAAGCGACGACTTTAGGGTCAGCTCCTTTGGGATCTTCATCCCGCGGATACCACATCCGCCTGGTCGAAGATCAGATGGCCATGCTGGTGGGGTCTTTTGAGTTGTTGCGCGATATGTACGTGGACCTTGCGCAGCAGTTGGATTCTGGGAGACTGTAATATCATGATGCGAGGCAGTTGGTCTTGTTTAGCGACTTGAAGTAGCATATGGATTATAGATAGGTTAGGCTGTTTATAATTCAAGCGGTGATTAAAAACAATCTTTTTTGTGCTCTCTCGCCCCTCGAGATCGGTAAACCGGCTATGTATGCTGTGCATCCTGTAGAATCCGTTTTACGCGCCGCAAATGGTACGTTCGACTTGACAGGTTGCCGAGCGACATAGTTGTAGGCGAGCGCCGCCCTGTCGGGATCAGATCGTGGGCAAGACGCAGATATGGATTTGGTATGTTTGTAGCAAGGTCATGTTATAGCACGGACGAGGATTCGAGGACTAGGGGGAAGGGATGAGCTCCTTCATCACGGATTTGTGGCTGTCAGATGGACTAAAGGGGGGGTGGGGGTGGTGTTAGCTTCTGATAAGTGATAGTGGGGGTTCAAGGGAGCAACAGTCTGGGGAAGGAGGGAGCACTGGCCCACGCCGATACATAGATACAGCGCCTCTGGTTCGTGGTTTCTTTTTGGGAGTACCCTTTTGCAAAAAGTACCTCTGGCCAGACCTCCCAAGGATCTTTGAGATTACTATCGACTCATTCGGATTGGCTTGGGCTGATATTGAATTGTCAGGGGGACACGGTCCTTTGGGCTCGGATTGGGCAAGATTGAAGGGTTACATAGTGGATTCTTCTGGGAATCGAAATTTCGCATGAAGACGACGACGATGTTTGAAGAGACGCGAAGAGTATCCAGCATTCATTAAGGCAGGCAAGCTCGTTGAGGCCTAATGGTAGCCAATTTAAAGTGGTGGAGATGGTAGAAGTGGTCGGGATATTGAGAGTTGACTCAGCGCCTAAATCTAGCCAGGTCCATGGTCCATGCGGCTCCTGAGGCCAGTCGCGATATGATAACTAAATATCTACATCTGGACTGACCGCTTCTTTGCCTCGCAATGTTTGATCACCGCCCGTGTAGATAAAAGTAGATAGATACTTGTAGCAGTTGTGAGATATAATAGCTCTTTTTTTAGTCTATGTCCCACGCTGTATTAACCATGTGCCTCGGTCTGAGATGATATTTTCGCCTCGTCGGCCGCGCCCGTTGGTGTCTAGTGACCACTACGTCTTTTCATAGCGTCCAGAAAAAGAAATGCATGGGGTTATGTGTGTGTGTACAGTATGTGTAGTGTAATACAGGATAGCACATGCTGTCCTCGTTGTGACGGAGGTTTTGAAGAGCAAACTTTTATTATTATTATGATTCAGGAGGGGTATTAAGAATAATATATTCACTTTGTATAGTTAAGACAACTAATAATTAATATAGATTAATTCACCACGATGTCAGACATGACTCGATAGCAAACTGTCAAACTGGACTTCCCAACCGCTATCTATCTCCAACCAGATTCCAGACTAGAATCCCAACGACGGCTATATTCCGTAGTATATACTATATTAAGCTACACACCACATATGCTCCTGTATACTCCATCTCCAGCGAAGCAAACAGTCAGTGTCACGTGCTACACCCCTCTGATACGGTAATGATACTAGGAATAGATCACTAGAGATTAGGTTAGTTGGGCGATTTAGTTTGTGGGATGACCGTGATTGGTTCGATAAGGCGGTGGCGGCGGGGCGTTTTCTTTGTACTGTACATTTAGTGGCAAGTACTCGGATTTCCGCCCTGTGCGATACACATTTTGTACATTTCGTACATTTCGTTACCGTGGCTCGTGTCTGGGAAGCTTGGTACCGGTACCGTGCTGCGGGTACACCGCACCGTAGAAGCACATGTACTGTACCTTTACTTGCAGTATTTGGTGGTATTTTGCCTGCATTTTCCTGCGTATTATTTGCGTATTACCGCGTATTTGCTGCGCCAACCAGCCGCTCGCACAAGAAATTCCAGAAATTCCCTCTTCCCTCGGTACGTACCACGGTATTCCCGCCGTACCACGGCAGTATACTCCCACCTTACCAGTACTCACACAGTACTGGCGGTACTCCCACAGTACTTCCACTACTCCCACCAGTACTCCCACCAGTATTTCCCTCATCCCACTATCCCACACAACCACACCCACACACACGCTATCCCACTTCCCACTTCCCACTTAAAGATGATTCATTCCCTCAATCAACTCTTTGAACTCTAACTGTCACCAGCGAATCCTACCCAGACACAAACTCTCCCCTCAGCCTCATCTGCGTCTCTCATCCTTGATTACTATACTCTTCTCTTAATACACTAAATCCAACCTCTTTGTCGGCACAGTCGACACTCTTCAAACCACCGGTTTGACGCCTCAAGCTTACAACCAAAGACTTTTTTGTCGCCCCTCTATCATAAACCCTTGCACCCGCGTTTTCTGTTTCTTTACACACAACCGCAGTCATGGTGAGTTTGACCCAGATCTATATAACTTCATTGCGCCCAATGCGCATTCTTATTATATATCTATCTCTTCTGGAATTCGAGACTAACAATGAATTCTCCAGGCGAACACATCATCAACGGTGTCATATACAGCAAATGTGAGTTTTCCCTCCTGCGATAACGGCCGCCTCAACAATCCCAATCCCCCAACCCCGCCCGAACATTACCCATTCCGCAACAACCCAGGAAATAATCATGTTGCTGACAACCGCTGGTATAGTTGCTCAAGTACATGAGCCTCGACCAGAAGGGCACGGCCATGGCCGAGTACATCTGGATTGATTCTTACGGCGGCGTGCGCTCGAAATCAAAGGTGAGTCGCTTCTCCGAATTTGCCCCACCCCCACCAAAAACTTTCCTAACCGCATCACACACAGACAATCCTCAAGGTCCCTGAGGATGGAAAGATCAACCTCGCCGACCTGCCAGAATGGAACTTTGACGGTTCATCGACCGGTCAGGCCCCCGGTGGCGACTCTGATATCTATCTCCGCCCCATCGCCATTTTCCCCGACCCAATGCGTGGTGACCCCAACATTCTCGTTCTGTGCGAGTGCTGGGACCCTGATGGAACCCCAAACAAGTACAACCACCGCCACGAGGCGGCGAAGCTGATGGAGACGCACAAGGCCCAGGAGCCGTGGTTTGGCCTGGAGCAGGAGTACACCCTGCTTGACATGTCGGATCGCCCATATGGGTGGCCCGTGAACGGGTACCCTGGACCCCAGGGCCCGTATTACTGTGGTGTCGGCACTGGCAAGGTCTTCTGCCGTGATATCGTCGAGGCGCATTACAAGGCTTGCCTCAATGCCGGCATCAAGATCTCTGGCACCAACGCCGAGGTCATGCCCGCACAGTGGGAGTTCCAGGTCGGTCCCTGCAGCGGAATTGAGAGTAAGCCCAAACCTACATGTATCGCATCGCGTCGTAACCAGTACTGACAAAAACACAGTGGGTGACCACCTCTGGATCGCTCGTTTCCTCCTTCACCGCATTGCGGAGGAGTTTGGTGCCAAGATTTCTTTCCACCCGAAGCCCATCCCCGGTGACTGGAACGGTGCCGGTCTTCACTCCAACTTCTCTTCCGCCGATATGCGCAAGCCCGGTGGCATGAAGTTCATCGAGGCTGCGATCAAGAAGCTTGAGCTTCGCCATCGTGAGCACATCGCCGTCTACGGCGAGGACAACACGCTGCGCCTGACGGGCCGTCACGAGACTGGCAGCATTGATACATTTTCGTACGGTGTTGCGGACCGTGGTGCGTCTGTCAGGATTCCCAGGGAATGTGGTAGCAAGGGATTCGGATACTTTGAGGACAGGAGGCCCGCCAGTAACGCCGACCCGTATCAGATTACGGGTATAATGATGGAGACCATGTTTGGCGGTCTCGATTCGGAGGAGTAGAGAAATAGTGTAGTAGAAATAGTCTGTCACTTGGGGGTAAGGGCAGACGTTAGATATCAAAGAGGGATCACCATCGCAAGAGTTTTATAGCAGCAATACAATCAAATTAAAAACACTACCTTTGGTAGCTAGACGAATTGATGAATGTCTGGATGAACCGTCACATTGAATATATTGCAAGTGCAATCACGCTGAGACCATCCGCTGGCTCAACTTGTCTCTGCTCTATTCACAACACTATCCCCGAACCAGGAACCATTACCATTCAGACTCACTCAATCACTTCTCACACCCAGCATCTCATATAGCCGCCTTTCTTCCTCTCGATTTTCTCTGGCTTATCTTTTGCACATAGCCTCAATATCATAACTCGACCACGGACACCAACGAAATCACAAAATGTCGTACTACCCAGAATTTTGGACTGCCTTCGACTCCTGGTTCCCAGGTTTCAATTTCTCGGACTTCTTCGACCCTCCCTATCCACCCTTCGTCACGGCTGGATACCCCCCTTCGTACCCTCCGTCTACCCTCCTTCGTACCCCCCGTCGTACCCCCCATCACACCCTCCCCCACAATCCCTTTCCAAACCCCCACAAGGCGGCTATGATGATGGCTGGGACGGCCCGCCAGGTGCTAATGGCGGTGGCGGCAGCGAAGGGAATAGAGAAGCTAGCAACACAGGAGACTGCGGGGGCCTCCCTCCTTTCCAACAAGATCAACCACAAGGCGACCAAAGCACCGGCTGCGGGAACTACATCCAGTTCTATGCTGACCATGAGCCTGATATAATCAACACATCCCAGCTTGACGGACTACCGTTCCTCATCCGTCGATCTTCTACTGGAAAGGGGAAAGACACCCAGGGGAAACAGGAGCTGGACATCTTGAAACTCCCTTGGTCACGTAGAATCGAAGCTATGGCTCTGCAAGTGAAAGCGACTGGAGAGAAAAGAACTGGTAGGGGGAGGTGCGTGAAGGCGCATTCAGGTAGTGGTGCAGCGTCCGCAAGACCACAGCGAACTCCTGCTCAGGAAGCTATTGCCAAAGCGGCTTTGGACAGGGCTCTTATTCCCGTGCGCTCCACTGGGCATAGTCCCGCTTCTACGACTAGACCTGCTACTTCTCGTACCCCAGTAGCACCCCGCACAGGAGTCGCAGTACGCGGTTTTGATTCTGCAAGGAGTAGTCGCCAACTTGGTAGTGGCGCGGCGCCTCGTGGATTCGACGCTGGGAGGGTAAGTAGGAGCGCCGCAGCTGAAGCAGGAGCTCGACGTGACGTAGCTACGAAGGGAGAACAAGAGTGCAAGAAACGGGCATTGGAGGAAGAAGAGGCACGAAAGGCATGGGAGAAAAAGAATAAGAATCTTATCACGAAGGAGAAGGCGGAGAGAGAGAAGAGAGAGAAGGAGCGCGAGGAGCGGCAAAGATTAGATAGGGGAAGAGAGGCTAGAGAACGAAGGGCCAGAAAGCAGAAGGACAAAGCTGGGTTTGCTAGAGAGAAGGCGGCAGAGGCGGCCAGAAGGAGGGATGAGGGGCCAGAAGGAGGGATGAGGGGAGCAAGGACGTGCAACAGCGGAGAGGTGAGCAGCTGCGGAGGGAGGAGGAGAGGAAGGAAAGGGAGGAAAGAGAACGTGATAGGGAGAGGAGAGAGAAGGCGATTCGAGAGGGAGAGGAGTTAGAGCGGGCTGCAGAACAGAAGTTGGCTCGGGATAGGGAAGCAAGAGATAGGAGGGAGCGTGAGGATAGGGTAAGGGCCGAGAGAACAAGACGACTGGCTGCGGAGACTGCGAGGAAGAGGGGTGAGGGTTCGAAGGCTAGGCAGGGGAAAGAAGGAGAGAGTCAAAGAGAGGAGGCAGCAAGGTGGGAGAGGGAGAAAGCTGATCGAGTCCGGGAAGTACGCTAAAGAGCTGCGGAGGAGAAGGCGAGGATAGAGAGGGAGGGAGCTGAAAAGCTGGTTAGGGATAGGAAGGCAAGGGAGGCCAGAGAGAGAGAGGCAAGAGATAAGGCAAGAAGGGTTAGGACTGCGGCAGCGGAAGCTGCGGAGAGGAGAAGGATGGAGGTAGAGAGGGCGAGGAAAGAGGAAAAGGCCAAGGCAAAGAAAGATGCGAAGTTGAAAACTGGCAAGATAGCCATTAAAGAACCACTAAGCATTGTGAAGTCTTCAGGAAAGCCACCTGCCACTACGAAACAACAGCCTATTAAACCGGCACTTAAATCCGTGCTGGACACTACACCTGCAAAAAAGTCAAACGTCACTTTTGCCGAGCCCACAAAGCCTAAGCCATCTGGAAAGCTAACACCTCCCGAACAGAACGAACCCGAACCCGATAAACCCCTTAACCCCCGGGAAAGCAGTCGCAGCAGCAGCTCGTCGACTCGAAGAAGCAGCGCAGAAGCAACGAGATGAAGAAGAAAAAGAAGCCGTAAAAGGCGCAAAATCTATAAAAACGGTGATGCCCGCAGCTAACCCTTCACCTAAAACACTAGGCACGGCGTCAAAACCTACTCTCCCTAAATCGACACCTGCGCCTAAACAAGCACCTCAAAAACAAACAACGGCCAAAGAGAAACCCAAGCCAGCATCCAAAATATCTGCACCGCAACAGAAAGCATCACCAGCAACGCCAAAGTCGAAACCCGATAAACCCTCACCCCCTGAGCCTTTAAACACTCGTTCTGCGGCAGCAGCGGCGGCGATTGCGAGGATGGAAGCTGCAGCAAAGTAGAAACGTGAAGATGGCAAGAAGGAGATTGAAGAGGGTACTGGAATACCAACATGGGACTTTGGAGGGCTAGATGGAAAAGGAGGGGTGGCCTATATTGCTGATAAAGGGGGAGAAGCAAAAGTAGGTTTTGTTTCTCATGTTTGATGTGTTTTGTTTTTTATAACATGGGAGATGACTGATGCGTGCTAGCTAGCTGTCCAGCCTAAACGCAAGTAGCACTCGAGAAACACCTAAAAAGGCAGGCAGATGGACTACTTTTGGAGCCGGAGATAGAGCCAAAAACGCCCCTTTGGATACGCAATATTTGTCAGTGACAAAAAAAACACTGCTCCCCTCCTACCCCTATGATCGCAACTCCTCAGTTCGCCCATTCACATCATCTCACGGCATCTCGGCCACTCTCCCCATGTCTCTCGCCGCGTCTCTACGCGACACACCGGCGAAGAGCCCTGAAGCACTACTTGAATGCTTGGAGGACGCAGCAAAGAGGGGTATCCCACTTAGGGAACTAAGCTCGCTAAGATTCGAGATACACCAACAACCATGTCAGAGGTGTGGTGATAGCACAAGTGTTGGCGACGAGAACGGTGATGGAAACGGATATACACCTATCCCGCGACTGAGGAGAAGACGTGAGTTTATTGATCTGAGCCTTCTTCCGCCGCGACTAAGGGAACCACATTGAAGAGCGGATAAGGAGAGCGGAGACGGGTGGAAAGAGAAGAAAAAGGGGAAGAAAAAGGGGAAGAAAAAGGGGAAGGGGAAGAAAAAGGGGAAGGGGAAGGGGAAGGGGAAGGGGAAACAGAGAGGAAGGAGATTGTTTGGGTGGTTTGGGTCTTGAGCTTGTGGGGTATTGTGGTTATGCGTTGATTTCGTACCCTCAGAGATACGCTTGAAGAATTCTTAGCTTATAGGTCCAATAAAGCCTCTTGACTAACATCATTCTCTTCGTTATAGAGCAGTATGGGCCCTTATCATCTAATGATCCTCCTGTCCTTTATCTCGTCTTGGCTTGCCTCTTCCCTCCACCCTTCATAACATCCCAACTTTCGAACCTCAATAGTGAATTACTACCTGTACAAATGCGTGACACAGCATAATCTTTAGCCACGTGGACAAACTAATCTACGCCATAGCCCCTTCTATCCTATAAACCGAATATCTCTCATTAGTGCACACCTCAACGCACAGCCCTCGAGCTCAAGCTTGCAAATGCATCTGGACTATGACGTCCACTGTGTGCGTGCCACCCATTTGGATCAACGCTCATACTCTCCTGGCTGACATGTCTCGAAGGGTTCCCACCATTCGCGCTCCTAATTCCCCCAACGCCACTGGCGGCCAACAAACCGCCCTGCGGTGCGCCCCCGATCGCGCTGTTGTTTTGGCTAGGTTGGGCGAATGGAGAGGGCGAGGAACTGTGCATGAAGGGGTTTTTGGAGCCACCGAAGCCGACACTTGAAGAGAGGGGGCTGGATGCGCCAGGTTGTTGCGAGACAGGGTCACTGAATTGCTGGTTGGTATTAACGGGTTGAGGCTGGTATGGGTTTTGAGCCAGATGTTGTGGTTGGTTTCCGAATTGTGGCTGCTGTGGCTCCCGTGGTGGTTGTGGCGACGCAGGCGACGTCGATTGAACGTTGTTGGCATATAGCGCCATGATGCTGGTTTTATCAGCTCGGCCTGTTTGTTGGGGAACTAGCTGCGGCTGCTGCTGGAAGTTGTTGTAAGGATTCAGTGGCTGTTGCTGCTGCGTTTGTTGAGGCTGGTTATATGGATTGAGTTGTTGAGGTTGTGGCTGCTGTTGCGGCTGCATCTGGTTGAAAGGATTAGACTGCTGTGACGTTTGCTGTTGGCCGTATGGATTGGGCTGTGACTGCTGCTGCTGCTGGTTTGAATTAAAGAAGTCTTGCGTCGACATTTGCGGCTGTGCTTGGCCACCTTGTTGCATCGGAAACGTTTGGTTGCGTGTCAGGCTGAGGAATGGGTTTGGGGCAGTCGCATTAACCGGAGTCACATTCAAACTTTGAGTCTGCCCAGCCGGCTGCTGCTGTAGGAAAGGGTTATATCCTTGGTTCGTAGTAGGCGAATATTGAGTCTGCAGTTGCGCGCCATAGGGCGAAGAGGTGTATTGTCCTTGCGGGATAGACGGCATGGATGGAGCAGTAGCGGCCATGAACGGTTGCCTCTGGGCGGCCCCGCCCGTATGGTGTGGAAACAGGGGCTGGTTTGGAGAGATTGACATGTTCTGGAATGGTTGTTCGACATTGGTGTACTGCTGGTTCAGGTTATACTGTGACCTGGAAGTAGCAAATCCATATGGGTTAAGGGAAGCCTGGTGAGGATTGGTTTTGCTTTGCTGGTCCTGGAGAGAAAGGGCGCCTGTGGACTGGGAAGACTGCGGCGGAGCAGGTGGCATATCCCATGGATTCTTTGAAGGAGTTGGGGAAACTGGCGAACCCTTAGAAGGATTTATCGAGAGGCCCGCACTTATTGGTGCAGTCGAAGGCGTCCTCGATCTTGACGGTGGCTCACGCTCTCCAAGCCGTACTAGTGTTTCGAGCGTCTTGTCCATATTGCCATTGAACCCTTTCAAAACCGTAGAATTCCGCCTGTCGTTTTTGAAGCCCATTTCACGAAGTTGGCTCAGTTTCTTATCCCACTCTTCCACACTTCGATCGGAAGCATTCGAGTTTCCAAATATGCGTGCGGGATTCCCCTTCCTTGGTGGCGGGGGACCTTCATCGTCGTCTCGTCTAGAATTATCGTTGTGGTTCTGGTTCTCTAGATATGCTCTTGCAGCTGCCTCCCGCTTTGCCTTCGATGACATGGGGAAAATGGACGACGCTGACCTAAACCCGAACCTGCTCGTCTTCTGAGGGGGAGGTGGGAGGGGGCGATCGTCGGAACCCGCACTGCCAGTCCTCTGGTGGCGATTCGAGGTATTTTCGTGAGGGATTGGCTCGGGCTCCCGGCGATTTGACTCAGGTTCGGGATATGTGGGTGATGTCTCATAGTTGCGAGTATCGTCGTAATTCGTAGCCTGTGCGCTATTCTTGTATTTGTTTCGGATGAATCGTTCCACTGCCGAGTCCGCCTCGTCCGCGTCAATCGGAACCGGAGGCCTCGTATTCTTCGGATTATAAATCAGATTCGACATTGTATTTCCCCTCTGCTTCATATTCTGGCTTGTGTTAGAGCTGGCTGTGCAGTGCTGAGACGGGCTTGACATACTTCAACTTGCTCATTAGACCATGAATCCATGCTCAACGACTTGACCTTCGAAATATGGGTGCCCAACCCTCGGTGCACAGCGGCGCATCGCACACACAGAAAAATACCTAGCTACACAGACTTAGCACCGATGAATTATAGAGAATACCATAGATGGTTCTCGAATTTAACTTACACTCCAACTCGCCCAACCTAGTGTACGAATTAGGGTCCTGAGATCACATATGCGGATTGATTGCAGTGGCTCACCTGGGTTCATAGCTCCGCAGTCGGCGCATGTCGAATTGCCTGGCACATTCTTGACGAGATTCTGTAGTGTGCGCTCATTGCGCGCCTGCTGCCGTTTACTCAATCCCGACGACATAGTATGGTTGTGTTGTGTTTGTGTGGCCAAACAGTAAATGCCTAACTGGCCACCGTCTTGAAAGAAGGTAAAGCTGGGGTCCAGGGATCGTCGCACGAACGATAACAAAGTAATACCTCAAGGCGCCATGCAGAATGCAGAAGAATATACAGGAGAAAGAGCGGTTAACAAAAGAAGCCTTGTAAATACATAAACAACAATAATGACAAAAGAGGAATAAGGGAGATTGAAGACGACAGCGATGGTGACAATCTCAAAAGCCAAACAGGAACTGTGGGGTTTGTGGTTAATGAGGGAAAGGAGGTTCTGTTCTTCTTGGGTGTGTGGAGTAAGAGAGAGACTGGACTGGATGCATGTAAACGCTAAACGGTAAACGGTACACGCTCTGCGCTAAACTATATCAGGGACATTGGTGGGGGGTGGAAGTGGGAGCTAAAGCACGTGGGTATCCGCGCTTGCCTGGATCTTGGCGCGCCTACGATTCCACTAGTGCTTGACCAGAACAAGACTATCTCACATATATTGTCTCACGACGAAGCTGAATGTGAAATTTTCTGGTTTTTAGTTTCCAGTTTGCAATACAAATCAGCTTTCAAATCATTTATGCAAAGCAGCTATACCAAGGTGAGCGTAGACCAACCAGGTTGCTGGTGCACAGAGGAACCGACAAAGGAAACAACATCCGGGCCCGGAGCTCTACCAAGGAAAGCATGCCCAGCACACAAATCATACTCAGCAAAGTGCGGCTGAGCACATAGTTTATAAAAGGTAATTACAGACACGCCATTATACACAGGTAAGTGTGGGGACAGGAAAGCAAGGGGCCGGTACCAGCTACTATCTACTGCCAGCACGTAGGAAGGGTTACCGTACATACCTCGTGGTCTCATAGTGTTCGGGATGCAAGGAACGACCCGAAAGAACGTCTAACGGGCATAAGTGTGTCTGGACTAAGACCTTTACCAAAAGAATCCCTTGAGACATTCTCTATAGACATGTGTGAGATGTTTCAAGCATGAGTCTCACAAAGATTGAGACGCCGCACTGGTAAGTGCTCATTCTTGGATACAACGATTCACATTTGTCCATTCATGTCTACGCACGGAGGGTAATTCACTCGCCCTGTGTTTCCTGGAATCTCTAGATCTCCTATGGCTATATATAATATGGCAAGCACCTCACCTCCCCCTTTCTACACACACTTTTCGGGCCCTTGACATACACTCATCGATCCCTGGTTCATCTTCAATATGGACAGCTTTTCTCCTCCTCTGTCACATCAGAGTCAGCCAAGCGACAGTCAAGCTGGCATTCCTCTCTCAAAAATCGATACAAACTCGCAACTCCAACAGAAATCCAAGGCCGACACCGCCCAGCACCACAGCCATATCATTCCACACCAATATGACGAAGAGTTCAATGTGGGTAGCGTTACAACACTTCGGACTGCTGATGATACCGCTGGCGATGCCTCTGTCGTTGACGTCTCATCCCAAGCGTGCACTGCTGTTTCTACCCCAGTGCGCATGTCGCTCCATCCACTGCCCCCAAAACGCCAGCATCCCATTGTCCGCAATCTTAGACACACGTATTGGGCAGTGTATCAACGGCTTTTCTCTGTTGTGACTGTTCTGAATGCTGTTGCGTTTGTGTGCATTCTTACCATGGTGGATCTGAACAAGCCTCAACTGCTGTCCTCTCTCGCCACCGCAGCAGCGAGCAATATCCTAGTTGCCATCCTGATGCGCCAGGAGTATATCATCAACTTCATATTCAAGACATGCTGGATGATTCCCCACTCTGCACCGCTCCGCATCAGAAGGCTGCTAGCGAAGGTGTATGAGTTTGGCGGAATGCACAGCGGAGCCGCTTTCTGTTCTACTGTTTGGTTCATTGCATATAGCGCCATCTTGACCAAAGACATGGTTAATGGCGCCATGCGTTTTCCAGCAATGTTAGCAGTGGCCTGGATTCTTGCATTCCTGCTTGTATTGATCATCGCGACTGCCATGCCAATGTTCCGCATGGCCCACCACAATAGCTTTGAGGTTATTCACCGTCTTGTTGGCTGGGCAGCATTAGCCCTCTTCTGGGCCGAGCTATTCCTCTATGCCGTCGCCGTCCAGCGCGTCTACACTTCCGATGCCCCGGCGTACGGCCAAATACTAATTCGCGAGCCTGCCTTCTGGCTTCTCGCCATAACCACCGCCTTCGTGATCTGGCCTTGGTTGTTCCTCCGTAAGCTGTCAACAAAGCCAGAGAAATTCTCCAACCGCGCCATTCGACTGCACTTTACGGGATACAAAGTTCCCCCATTCTGTGGCATCCGCCTATCTAAGT
Organism: Pseudogymnoascus pannorum; assembly: GCA_001630605.1. Classification (NCBI taxonomy): domain Eukaryota; kingdom Fungi; phylum Ascomycota; class Leotiomycetes; order Thelebolales; family Thelebolaceae; genus Pseudogymnoascus; species Pseudogymnoascus pannorum. The sequence continues at coordinate 35,377 of LNAS01000034.1, read as the reverse complement.
CTCCGCTTCTCGAGTGGCATGCCTTTGCCTGTATTGCCAATGACGATGGTGGCTCGGTTCTGATCTCCAGCGGAGGTGATTGGACCAGAGACTGCATCGCCAACCCGCGGCCATACTATTATGTCAAGGGCATTCCCGTCACCGGTGTCCTGAATATGGCTCAAGCCTTCCGACTCGCTGTCATTGTGACCACTGGTTCCGGGATTGGGCCATGCCTTTCGTACCTCGCTGGGATCGGGAAGCAGGGCACATGCCGCATGATCTGGTCGGCGCCAAACCCATGGGCTAACTACGGAAAGGATATCTGTGATGCAGTTACGAAGGTCGACCCAAATGCCATGGTAATTGATACTGAGTCGTCGGGACGTCAGGACCTTACGACGTTGGCGTACCAGATGTATATTGATTCTAGAGCGGAAGCGGTATTTGTTATTAGCAATCCTCGTGTGACGAAGCAGATTGTGTATGCCATGGAAAGTCGTGGAGTTCCTGCATTTGGGCCAATTTGGGATTCTTGAATGATATCGACTGTCTCACTCTGGAACTATCGAAGGCCGATATATTGTTAGATTCTCTACGACTAGAATTGGATATGTCGTGGTGGCGAAGGTATGCCGCTTTATTTACCTGTATAGTCAAGTCAGACGTGAAGGATTCAATATGACGAAACCGTCTCATATGTAGCTATCACTTACATTCTCACTTAATTGGATAGAGAAAATCAATGTTGCCATCCATATCGCAATTGATCTCGCTTTAAATCAGAATATCCTAAGTTATGAAGATTAGAAACGCGTACACGAAGTGAGGCCGGGTGGAATTTGGATTTTAGGAAAGGGGAAGTGTGAGAGCAGATGGTGGTCTCGCCTACAACTTGTGGCGTTGCTAGGGCAGGCAGCCTGTAAGGAAGTTTGGGAACCATATAATCAACCCGGGAACAAATCAAACAAGGTGGGGTCAACCGGTTGACTTAGTTGGCTTGCCTAGAACATGATGCCTTGAAAGTTTAGGGGCATACACTGAGAATTATGATGCTTTTCGTTACGAGACATTTTTCCTGTGATAATAAATCTCGTATTAACTTTTGAAGCGTGCATCCCATAAGAGACAATGCAAATATTCCACCCACATACACCCAGCCAGCCACATGCATTCTCCTAATAAAAGTTGAGCCTGGATACAGCAAGAAGGTAGCATTCGTTTAGCATCAACTTTCATTCGCCTCAAGGAAAGGGAACATGAAGCGACCCCGGGAAGTTGAAACCACGAGGGACCCCCACATCCTTCTTTGTCCGGAGAATCCTTCTACAGCGAAACACATCCAAGAAGCCCAGGCGTTCATATGAAGCACATCATTCGCCGGAAGACGGTCACCCAAAGGGAGGATAGTGTACAGGGGGGAGTTAGAGACGAGGATGACCCCCTTCCAGGAATTAATGGGGAATTCTTGCGATACCTCACCGCCTATGCGTTAAGTGCATGCCTGCCCAACGCTCCAACAAGTCAGCCCTATATTATGGCTCCATGACTCGGTCTCGCCTTATCTTTCTACTTCGACACATTATTCTGCCAGCGAGCCGTTCACCTAGAGCGGCACCAGCGAGAAAAACCGAGAAACGACGACACTACTGGTGAGCAACCGAGCGTGCATTGCATAGCGTTGGCCATCTCTGCTAAATACCCAACAGCAGCGTTGTATTGCGCATATTCGCTCATGCCACCTACCCAGATCCCCGTCGTAGCTATCTTGGCAGCTCTTACGATTTCCCCACGTTGAGCTTGGTTTCGACGACTCTCCTCGCATTGCCAGAACGGTCATAGTGGAAATACGAGCGTTGATCCTGCAGGTGAAGTGTGCTGGTAAGGAAACCTTGAGCCGGGTTGCCTGTAAGGGCTATCCTTTTTTCTTCTTGAACTTTACAATGGCCACGTACGAGACTTAGAGTGATCCTGGATAGTGTGGATGGCTGATGCTAGAGGGCATGTAGGCAGGGAAACATGCATCCGGCGGGCATGGTCATGCCGGATAAAGTGATTAGGAGCATGGCTGGCCGTCATTGTCAAAATTTCACATAGAATGAGGGCATCTCAATCGATAACGTACATGTATAACGAATGTGCCAAACAAGCGCATGTGCCAAAATTCCACGACCACCCCATAAGAAATACAATAAATCCACCACAACATCTGAAATCAATTAAAGGTACTCGGAATCCTCTTCCTCAGATGTGTCAATTACAATCTGACAAGTGCGCGCATTATGCTTAGTCCCACCCCACTTGCCATAGCGGCGTGCATGCGTTTCTTCCCTTGGTTTCCGACTACTACTTGTCCTTATTTCCTGCTCTACCTGTTGCACAACATCCCTCTCATCCTGTAGCTCCTGCGCCTGTTGTTGGCTAAGTAATCCTCCTTGCTATAGTCGTGTTTTTCTAGCTCTCCTACGCTTACTTAGCACTTCATTTGCCTGTTGCAGATATTGGTTCTCTGCTTTTAGTAGGGCTAATTGATGCATTATTTGCGATACACCCTTTGTAAACTGATCAACAGCTGTATAGATTAAGGTTGGAGAGCTATTTTGATAATATGCAATTCGGGGTTTAATGAATATAGACTGTAATATAGCTTCAATTGGGTTATTTAGTATCTGAGAAACCCAAGGTTGAGCAGTACCTGGGCAGGAGCTTAGAGGTATTGGTGTCTTCAACTTAAGGTCAAGTGTAGAGATCACTCTCTCAAGGTCGAACGGAAGAAGCCCTGCTCCTCGGAAGCCACCTTGAATATTGCTTTCTATTATTACAGTATTAAATGCAGTATAGAAGGCAGGAAAGAAGCCATCCTTTATAATAGAGGAAATATAAGACTATATTATATCTTCAATTTGCTGACTATAAGCCTTTTTTAATAAGCCGAAACAGCCAATATCAAGTGGCTGGTATAGATGAGACAAATGAGTAGATATATAGAGGGTTATAATATTGTATTCTTTGTAGTACTCCTCAAATTCCTCAGAGTGGTGGCTCTTATGACCATCAAGGACTAAGAGGCAATAACCACCAATACTCCAGGGCTTTGTATACTTCTCGAAATACTAAATCCAATCTATATCTCTCTCATTTGTAATCCAGCTATTTTCAGTAATAGTAATTACCTAATTGCTTAGAAATCCACTATTCTCATATTAAGATATAAGGTGGTTTTTGCCTATAACAATGACAAATGGCAGTATTGCCTAACCTTGAGAACTAATACTTTAGATTACTATAACCTATTCCTAATTACAGGCTATATCTTCTTTACTCTTGCCTGCCTATCTGAGCTTATTATAACTATAGCAGTTGAGATAATACCTATTATAAACCTAGTCTCATCAAAGTTGTAGATATCTATATTATTGATTCTATACTTTGCAATTGTATTCTATACAAGCTCAAACCAACTATAGATAAGTTCTAGGTCTTCACACTTAGCCCTCTGGTAGTTGTATTTACACTAGAAGTATATCCGGAGCTCTATATAGCGCTTTATAAAGTTTGAAGCCTAATGCGACCCGATATATAATATATTGTATATTGCAAGTAGTTGATTTGCTATATCTTCAATAATAGATATCTGTAGAGGAAATCCTTTGGCAGCTAGGTCGAGTATATATTGAATAAGGAATGATTCCTCTAGGTTTGTCAATTTCCGCAAATTGGCTATACTATCGCGTTGTAGTTGCATACTATATAGGCAGCGAGCAAGCTTGCGGTAGTCTACAGAATAGACCTTAGATATAGCACGAAGGCTTTATGTAGGATCTTTTGGATAGCCTGGATAGCTAAGGTCAACTCTCTCTCGTCACTTCTCTGAGGCATGTTGTGTTGTTGAGAAATACCATGTTTGGTTAGGTAGTGGGGGTGGTCGTGGAATTTTGGCACATTCGCTTGTTTGGCACATTCGTTATACATGTACGTTATGCTTTTAGTTTAGATTCTATGAGGTAAAATACATGCGTAAACAACAACCTAACCCTAACTGTGTGTATTGAAAAAAAAAAAAAAAAAACATACCCTCCGCTCGGACAGCTTCCATGCTGGCTGTCCTGAAATCCCTCTATCAAGCACCAATAGTCTTGTAACGATAGTAACATGCATCGAAATTACCGTCGTTCGTGGGATACGGATCTTGTGAAACACAAAAGGCGAGATTCCGAATCCAACGGCGGAAGCAGGCAAGAGATTCCCCAGGAACTTTCGTTCAATTTTCAATAAGTATTGATAGTGGTATTCAGCTTTACCCGCTCACTTGTCTTTTTCGCCTTGGGAAGACAGACTTGGCAGTCTTTCTGGACTGTGCCTCGGCCATTGCAGTGCCTGCATGTATGAACGCTATGGATGTGTCAATCCAAAATGTATGATGAAGGCGACGACGACAGCCACAATTCTTCTGTGGATATTAGGACTTACTTTCGGGGCTGTGAACCACATTCTGGGCAGGTCTTATAAACCACACCTTCGTCACATGAATGACGATCGGTATTCATAGCTGCACTTGTTCTTGTGAAACTCTAGATAAGCAGAGTATTGGGCCTGTGAAAAATGTCGATGAACCGAGAATGAGACTGGAAATGTTGAAAATGAATTTTGATTGTGATTCATCTTCGATAATATTTTGATGTACAGCAGGCTACCCTTATATAGTATGGCCTAGGTCGGATATACCGGGTGTCACTTCAGGTTCTCTGTCCCATTTCTCCGCTTCTAACCACAATTGTTTTGGACTGTGGGGGTTGGCTGTTGTCGAGTTGCCAACCCTCATATTTCTCACTTTCAAATTTGGTCAGCCGGGCGCCTACCAAACCGTATCTCAACAGGCGGCATTCTTTTATCATCCTGCAGCCTTGGCACTATTATGGTGCTAACAATCTCCGTTAGCGTTGGATTCGCAACTTTTCAGCTCATGGTGTGTTTTATAGGCCATTGAGAAATACCAGTTTCACAGAGCGCCACAGGTTTACCAATCCCGTGGGTTAGCTATATAATAACCCTGCTTTGGTCTAAGCCACGGCAGCTACCAGCGCAGATCACGGCATGTAGATCAGTATGAAGAACGCTTGCGCCAATGTTACAAGAAACGTACTATGGCATGTCGCTCACCACGAAACCGTCAGGGCCACGCATGCCAAGGATCAACATGCGTCGTAGACTGCAACCTCCACAGTCCACTGTGCTTATTGCGCCCCATTCTCGGTTCAGTTGCCGAGGTCTGAATGCAGGCCGCTGTAATTCCATCAGTAATAATCTAACAGTAACCCCCATGAAGACCATCAGCATCAAATTCTACATAGATGACGCGTTTGACTGGGATGTATAGCATTGCATTGTGTCGCCTGTCTCCCTGTCCGCACCCCTTACTGAAGATATGACTTGTCACAGTTGGAGTCTCGTGGTCCCTCCCACAAGTCCGACCATTCCATACCATTGGTAGCGATTACTGTGTTGCGAGAACCTTAATCCAACCTTTCTTCAGGCTAACAGCAATACCTGACTCTCACCTATATCCCCTCTCCGAGCGGCTTACGATGGCCTGAATAATCGGGGGTGTCCCCGTTCTCTGAAGCGACGTTCCGCCACCGAATGTTACACCGACCAGCTGTCCATCGAGAAGTTGAACGAAGACTTCGCCTTGCTTCATTCCAATCTCTCCAAGCCCAACCGCCATCACCACCAGCCAACGCTCAGCCCCATCCCCTCGTATCTCCCATGAGATCTTGCATACATGCCCTTCCAGCGTCAGCCACCCTAACTCCTTCAGAGCACAGCATGATGGTAGCACAGTAACTTGCCGATAAATCACGCATTCGGTGGTCCCCATGGTCATAGTCAGGCCGACGGTATGCAGAGCGGGCCAGGTCATACCACGTTATCGGCGGCAATACGGCCCATGTGACTCGGCACAGCGCCCCGTTAGAAGCGGCTCGACGTCAATGGCGCTCAGCAGCAGCATGAGAACGGCCTTGCTTGATGCCTGACGTGCAGTGATGAATTTAAGATCTGACATACGGCACCAGAAGCGAGTCATGGGAACTTGCTCGATGCCTTTGAGAGGTGGATGTTCAGATGCTATGGCCCTTAAGTGCCAGCGAATTTATGCCATGAAGCTGTATAAGAATCGGTGCAGAGATTCGTACGCTTTGCTCTGTTCAGTATTAGAAATACGGGCTCACAGGCATATGCTCCTCCGTGGTACTTTTTTCATAGCCTCGTTTTAAAAGTCGACCAGTTCTATCCGCAGAGTGTAGGTGAAATATAAACCTATCAATAATTTGTAGTTGTTTTTGTGTCTTTACTTCCGCGGCTTTCCGAAAGAGGAAATGCGCCATTATAACCGTTCTTAGAGACTCAATGTGATAAACCAAGACACCCGAATGTTTGTCTTCATTAAGAGGTGGAACTATAGCAACCCACCTTATCCTCTGTTATTAGTGACATTTAAACCACGACTAATATATTTTTTACTTGTATTACTTCTGTCTGTAGAATTGATTAATTCTTTGAAGTATTTTTACCAAGAAATTTCAATGCAAAAATCCCTCATTAGCAGACTGGTTTTGATTTAGTCTTCCCTGGCTATAAATTCAGGAAAACAAGCCTGTAAAGCCGCAAGACCTGCTTTTATAGGGAGATAGAGAGAAGGTGAGTGAAATGTGGAGGGAGATCTGAAGTTAATGAGTTTCAGAGAGGATATTAATCGAGGCAGTGTAGATGTGGCAGAGTATTAACGCCAAAAAGGGTTTTATTGTATTTTCCTTCCCTCTTAGAGAGCACTTGGTATCGATTAATCCGATGATATTCCATCATGCTAGATCTTGAAGTTGCTAAAACTCGAAGTCTGTCTTTGGTTGAGCATTGTTGTTGCTCTGACCCATAATCCACATTAGGCGCCCTGCCTTGTTCTACATTAAGACTCATTCACACGAAACCAATGTCTGCTAGTATGACTCAATCATAGCTTTATATATTTAATAACAGCCATCAGAAAATAGACCCATCAGAAATAGACCAAAAAATAAAATTGCATGATGGCCGAAATAAGCTCTCAGTTTCCCGTTGAATTGGATGCAGCTCTCCGGCCGACTGATTCTGATAATCGCCGATTTGCGCTTATGACATGCGGAATTTCTGGTTGTCTCTAGCCCCTTTTTGAGCCGACTTATTTGTTGACGAACATTAGGGTCTGGGAAATCAACGCTTGCAAAAGCAGTAGTAGCCAAGTTTCCATCATTCATCCGCCTCTCCATCGACGGTTATATCTACGACAAGTATGGCGCCTATGACAGAGACTACCCATCATCGAAGTACAGCCAATACCAAGACGAAGCCAACGAAGCTCTGAAAGTGCAGCTGCAGAAGATTCTCAAAGATGGCAAGAATGATGTTGTAGTGGACTTATCTTTTGCTTTCCATGCGTCCCGTGATGAGTATAGAACAATTATTGAAGCAGGTGGAGCCCGGGTGGTCCTCGTCTACCTCAAGACTGACGTCTCAGAGCTGAGGCGAAGGATTGAAGAGCGAGCTGCAGCGGGATTGGACGCAGACTCGGCGTTCAAAATGACACCGCAAATTTTTGATCAGTATGTCAGTGGGTTTGAAGAGCCGGTTGGTGAGGGGGAGCTTGTGATTCAGCGATGATAAGGCAGAGGACGATTAATCGTTGATGATGCGATAAAAATTGCACCAAATATAATCCCAATCTACAACAACTCCTTTGAATACTACGTCTCTTGATCGGCTTGCCTGGCCGCCTTGTCTTCTCGACTTTCATGGCCCTTAAAAACCGCCAACATCCCCAAATCATAAACCACCTTTAGAGATCCAGCCATTACAAATGCAGTCCATGCCAAGTTATGATCAAATAGCAGTCCTGTGAGTCCAGGGCCTAGTCCAGCTGTAAACGTCTTGACAACGTTTATAATTCCCATAATTGCTGTACGCTCGTTTGGTAGGACAATAGCGGCAACGAAAGCTGATCGAGGGGCCACATCCATGGATTGGGTGCAGGACCGTAGGATAAGAAAAGTCAGAGCAAGAGGCATTTGAGAGGGAATTGCGATGAGGGCGACAAATACAGCCGAAGGGAGATGGGTGAATACCATAGTCTAATATCGTGCTGTGTCAGCCGTGTGCCTTGGGTTTGGAAGTTGAGCCTTACCCTGACATTGCCAATTCTTCTTGCAAGAGAAGCTGCACCTAGAGTTGAAAGGGCAGCAATAATATTTGTTGTGAAGAATATAGTCCCAAGGAAACCATCTGTGATCCCAAACTTCCTCTGGAAAAAGACAGTTACCCACGACCTGTATATATTAGAATCAACTCTTCATTGTAGCGTGGGTACTTACAGTGGAATCAAACCACTTGCAAAGGAGTCAAGCCCGAACAGAAGGCACAACTGCAATATCACGGCCAAGCTCTCAGAGCTGATGTGGGAGAAGAACCCAAAGAATGACTGGCGATTCTTGCGTGGTTGCTCGACATCCAGAAGAGGTGATTCTTCATCGAGGTGCTCCTGAGGTGGCTCAGGCTTGGCCTCACAGTCCTTGCTCAGTGCAAGGGTCAGAAGAAGTTTAACAAGACCAAACGCGGAGTATGCGAAGAAAATGACCCGGTACGCACGGGTATCATCCCACCCATCAAGTGCTTTCAGTTCCTCTACCATCCATCCGCAGACAAGTAGCCCAAATGCATAACCTCCAGCCCCGATTAGAGTGTACCAAGCGAATATATCCGCTCGTACTTCCTTTTCTGTTAGGTGCGCGAGGGTTGACTCTTCGACCGCACGAAATGGGCCAACCTCTTTTCCACTAGCAATTTATTAGCAATGGTTATTAGTAGTGCAACCTGATTTACCTAGGGCTAATGACTCCGAATATAGCTGCGACGAGTAGCACCCAATAATTACTGCTGAGGCCGAACACAATACCACTTCCAGTCATCATCACCGCGCCGAGCGCGAGGACATCCTTCCGTCCAATCCTGTCAGCAAACATTGTAAGGAACAAACTAATGACAACATCCCCAAAAAGGGTCAGGGTCATGAAAACTCCAATCTGCTGATCTGAGATGCCCAATTCTGATAGATATAGCACAAGGACTAGTGTCGTTGCTCCATAGGCGAACAGCCTGACGCACCGTTGGATGCATAGCAGTTTAACATCAAGGGGCGAGTTCCATATCGACAGCAGTCCGAGCTCTCTAACTACCGACGTCAAATGATTACGGAAAGCCATGATTCTCCGTTGCAATGGGGATAGGCAGAGTTGGCTTCGTTCTGGAGGGATGTATTTAAGGGAGAGCGGCCAATTCTCGGTGATTGTTGGGGATAAGCCGGGCATCGACCTGAATGACGAAAGGTGGGGCTCATCATCTACAATATGAAGCCTAGGCCTAACAGTTACCACTTACAGACTTAGAGAGTAATTCTAAAACGTGTCTAGATAAATATACAGTGAATATTGGCATGAAAACCATTACATGTTTTGATATTATCAATGCGATCTTTATGAAAATTTTCCCACTCAAATCATTGAGGAGCGAGGTGGTGGGGACGATGCGGCCAGGTACCGCAGATGCCAAGGCAGACCAGAAGGGTCAGATAAGATCAAGTCTGCACGCTAGCCTGACTTGAGAAAGTTAGGATGAGTCACGTGCTAATTAATTTTATGTTAAGTTAAGACTGGCGACAAGATGACTCAGCCAGTGACTCACGTGCAGCCTTTCCACCAAGCGCAAACTCAAAAAATGATAGCCACACTCGGCACCCTCATCTAATTGGCTACCCCACCAGCGCACAATTCGTGATTAACGACAAGGCAACACACAGGCCATCCGCGAACTTTTGGAAGGCGACCTTAAGAACTGTTTGGAGAACCGCTATCAACGACAACAACTTCCAAACGTCCTCCATCAGCGTCCAACATGAGACCTATTCTTCTTCAAGGACACGTACGTTGCATCGCCTTGCCACTTCACCTGGAGCCAGCCGCTAACGAGAATACAGGAGCGTGCGCTCACCCAGATCAAGTAGTCTCCCCCGCGCGACGTCCAGCGCCGACAATGCGTAATGCCAACGCTCCGAGCTTTACTGACTGCTATCTAGATATAACCGCGATGGCGACATTATCTTCTCGACTGCCAAGGATCAACATATCTGCGCCTGGTACGCACACAACGGCGAGCGCTTAGGCACTTATCACGGCCACCAAGGAGCCCTTTGGACCATCGATGTCGACCCCACTAGCACTCTCCTCGCCTCTGGCGCAGCCGATAACACTGTCAGGCTATGGGATATCAAGACCGGAAAGTGCCTAAAGACTTGGGACTTCAACACTGCTGTCAAGCGTGTAGAATTCTCCGAGGATGGATCACAATTACTGGCCGTCACTGAGAAGCGCATGGGTTTCTTGGGCACGATCGTCGTCATGGATATCACCCTGGACGTCAACGCGGAGCAGAGCGACGAGAAGTCGCTGACCATCACATGTGAGGATAGCAAGGCTACGGTTGCCGGATGGAGTTTCCTGTCGAAGTACATCATCGCAGGACACGAGGACGGAACCGTTTCGCAATATGATGCAAAGGCGAGTCAGCCCGTGTTTGATATTGTTGATATTTGCTGACAGCGAGATAGACTGGCGAACAGCTGGACAATGTGCAGGCGCATGAGCCAGATGCGTTGGTCACGGATCTGCAGTGGGCCCCCGACCGGACATACTTTATCACATCGTCGAAAGACAAGACTGCCAAGGTAAGGAAGCTTCTATCTACCATGCTACCCACCTACTTACATCCCTAGATTATCGACGCTACCAATCTCCAAGTCATGAAGACCTTCGTTGCCGACACCCCCCTCAACTCCGCTTCCATCACCCCCAAGAAAGACTTCGTGATCCTCGGTGGCGGCCAGGCAGCCATGGACGTCACCACCACTTCGACTCGCCAAGGTAAATTCGAGGCGCGCTTCTACCACAAGGTGTTCGAGGAGGAGATTGGTCGCGTGCGTGGGCATTTCGGCCCACTCAACACCGTCGCCGTCGACCCGAACGGAAAAGGTTATGCGTCGGGAGGTGAGGACGGATACGTGCGTGTGCATCAGTTTGACAAGGCCTACTTTGACTTCACGTATGAGGTTGAGAGGCAGCAGAAGCAGCAGATTGGTGCTTGAGGTGTGGGAATGAATGACATGAGTAGGCCTGGGTTGGAGAGAGAAGGGTTGCATCTGCGGGCGTTTAATAAGTGCTTGGGGCTACACTGTGGTTAGGATTTCTCAGCTAGACATGAAGAGGTGTTCCAAAATGCGCGTGGGTGATGAGAATTGCTGCTTGACGATTTGTGATCTCAGGATGGCGTGCTAATGATATCGCAGGCAAGTGATACAGACATTTGAAATCTAGACATTGGACGACGTGTTTAGTGATACTGATGGGCAATGCAGCCGTGTCAAAATCTTTGTCGGGAGTAAGTGCCAATGATGAAGTCAGAAGAAGCAACTGTATGGGGTGCAGTGTGCCATCAGGTATCCATGTGGAATCCTGACCCCGCTACAATACCTTGCCTCTACACTAACCCTCCATAGACTCCTGTTCTAACGGGCTATATTGTCACGGCCAGGCGCGCCTACCAAACCCCCTTGATTAGCAGTGCAAGTAGTTTAAAGAAAGTCACGTGTGTATACCTAGTAGGATAAATGCACTAGCCCTCGCTTAGCGATTTACGTGATCACGTGGTACACACTACAAAATATTTTCCCTCGTGCATAAAATAAAATAACCACGTGACGTGCATTATTTGACAGGGAATAATCATTTGATAAAAGGCAGCTATACTCTGTCAGGCCAGTCACGTTACTAGGTGCCTTTGTATTGAGGGGCACGAAGCCAGGTGAGGAAGAGGATAGGCGGGACGAGCGGGAGGAAGTGGGGGATATCAGTAATTTGTACAGTCAGTAGTATCGTAATATACCTGTGAAGAGAGCAAAAGGACACGCACAAAAAATGGATTTTTCCGTTGAGTCACCCAATCTTTGTTCTCTTCAATTGATCCCCATCCCCATAAACCCTCCACACCAAAAAACACTCAAAAAACACTGTGTGATTCAACATCTCAATATTTTACCAAGAGAGTATATAGTGTTTGTGGGATTTATTGTACGATTTTAGGCCATCTGCATACCCGATTGAGATAAATCAGTCGCATTTATCTATTATATACGAATTGGCAGCATCTCATTGGCTCAGAGGCCGTCAAAATTGGGCAATGCTGAACCCCACCATGGCTGCGCGACGGACTTGGACACCCGCGACGCTTTCACAGGCACAACAGATGCAACCACTTGGACGTCAGGCTGGTCAATCACGACCGAGGTCGACCACTCTCAGGCCGCGAGGCTGCCACAAAAGTTATTTCTTCTGTGATTATCCAGCGCCTCCTGCAGCTGCTACTTGTGCTCCTGCTGTTTCTGGTCGTACGCGCCGTGTCACCAATAATACCAGCATCAGCATTACCCCTCCTCATCACCTGTCTCACCCTCCTCACTTGGTCGCCGTGGCTCCCTCCGTTTCCCCCTCAGCCTTGCGAGCTGCTGCCCCTCTCCGCACCGGTCTCGGGTTTATCACTGCCCGCACCATTCTTCCAATCTTACCAAGGGCTCCATCCCTGCGCTACTCGTCCTGCTTATCTACCCCTCCTCTCTCCCGAAACCTGAGCTTCACCACCAGCAAACCTGCCCGACGACTCTTTTCCTCCTCATCAGTCGATATGGTTGGCATCAAGATTGATGGCAATGCCATCGCCAAGGAGATCCGTGAGAAGCTGCATGCTCAGATTGACGAGCAGCTTAAGACAAACCCGCGGTTCCACCCCTCGCTGAAGATCATCCAAGGTATGAGATGACGATCCAACGCGATAAGAGAACATGAGCTGACTTTCACCTGAATAGTGGGCGACCGCTCCGACTCCAGCACTTATGTCAAGATGAAGCTGAAGGCCGCCGAAGAGGTATGACCCCACCATGGAAACTGAAAGTCATCACATACTGACCAAGATCTCAGGCTGGCATCAGCTGTGAACTCATTCACTTCCCCGAGTCCACCACTGAAGGCGAGCTCATCGACCAGATCGATGTCCTGAACAACGACCCGACTGTCCACGGTATCCTCGTCCAGCTGCCAGTCCCAAAGCATATCTCGGAGTACTCCGTCACGTCATCCGTCGCCAACGAGAAGGATGTCGATGGCTTTGGTGCCGTCAACATTGGCGAACTGGCCAAGCGTGGTGGTGTCCCACTCTTCACCCCATGCACGCCAAAGGGTGTCATGAAGCTTCTCGAGTCAACCGGTGTGGATCTCAAAGGAAAGAAGGCTGTTGTTCTGGGGCGCAGCGACATCGTTGGTAGCCCAGTCAGCTACCTCCTCAAAGATGCTGATGCGACCGTCACTGTCTGCCACAGCGCGACCCAAAACATTGAGAGTTATGTTAAGGAGGCTGACGTTCTTGTTTCTGCTATCGGCAAGGCCCACTTCGTCAAGGGCGAGTGGATCAAGCCAGGCGCCGTCGTGATTGACGTCGGCACTAACTTCATTCCTGATGAGACCAAGAAGTCTGGCCAGAGATTGGTGGGAGATGTTGACTACAACGCCGCAGTGGAGGTCGCCTCTCACATCACCCCTGTTCCCGGTGGAGTTGGTCCCATGACCGTTGCCATGTTGCTGCAGAACGTCGTTGACGCTGCGACCTCCTCGTTTGCGCGCGAGAGGGCCCGCCGCATCTTGCCGCTCCCCCTCAAGCTGCGCACCCCAGTCCCATCTGATATCGCCATCTCGCGCGCGCAGCACCCCAAGCAGATCACCCGTGTTGCTGGCGAAGTCGGCGTCCTTGGGGGAGAGCTTGAGCCATATGGAGCGTACAAGGCAAAGGTTGACCTGTCTTTACTGAAGCGTCTCGAGCATCGCCGCAATGGTCGCTACGTTGTCGTTACTGGAATCACGCCAACACCTCTTGGTGAGGGCAAGTCCACGACAACCATGGGTGTTACTCAAGCACTCGGTGCACACCTTGGTCGCATCGCCTTTGCAAACGTCAGACAACCATCCCAGGGGCCAACGTTTGGCATCAAGGGTGGCGCCGCTGGTGGAGGCTACTCTCAGGTCATCCCCATGGATGAGTTCAACCTTCATTTGACTGGTGACATCCATGCCGTTACTGCTGCGAACAACTTGTTGGCCGCGGCCATTGAGACGAGAATGTTCCACGAGAACACCCAGAAGGATGGTGGACTCTACAAGCGACTCGTCCCAGTGAAGAAGGGCAAGCGGGAGTTCCAACCCATCTGGCACCGTCGTCTCAAGAAGCTCGGCATTGACAAGACCAACCCAGATGATCTTACTCCAGAGGAGATCACCCGCTTTGCTCGCCTGGATATCGACCCGGCTACCATCACCTGGAGACGTGTTCTTGATGTCAATGACAGGCATCTCAGAGGCATCACTGTCGGTACCGCAGCGACCGAGAGAGGCCAGACCCGCGAGACTGGATTTGATATCTCCGTGGCCTCGGAATGTATGGCAATCCTTGCTCTCAGCAACAGTCTCGCTGACATGAGGGAACGCCTCGGCCGTATGGTTATCGGTACGTCAAGGAGCGGCGAGCCAGTCACTGCTGATGACCTTGGTGCTGGTGGAGCCTTGGCTGCCCTGATGAAGGATGCCATCAAGCCCAACCTCATGCAGACTCTGGAGGGCACACCAGTCTTTGTCCACGCCGGCCCATTCGCCAACATTTCCATTGGTGCTTCATCTGTCCTTGCCGATAAGCTCGCTCTCAAGCTTGCAGGTACTGAGGCTGACGAGGACCACAACGCAAAGACTGGTTTCGTCATTACCGAAGCTGGCTTCGACTTCACAATGGGTGGTGAACGCTTCTTCAACATCAAGTGCAGATCTTCTGGTCTTGTTCCCGATGTCGTCGTCATTGTCGCTACTGTCCGCGCCCTGAAGGTGCACGGTGGTGGACCACCAATTGCTCCAGGTGCCGCCCTTGACAAGGTGTACACTGAAGAGAACGTTGATATCCTGCGCAAGGGCTGTGTCAACCTCAAGAAGCACATTGAGAACGCCAAGCAATACGGTGTTCCAGTCGTCGTCGCCATCAACAAGTTTGAGACCGACACCGAGGCTGAAGTTCAGGTTATCCGCGAAGAGGCTATCGCTGCTGGTGCTGAGGATGCCATCCCCGCCAACCATTGGGCTGAGGGTGGAGCTGGTGCCGTTGACCTGGCCAAAGGTGTCATTGCTGCCTCTGAGAAAGAGAAGGAATTCAAGCTCCTGTACACAACCGAGGGCACCGTCCAAGAACGCATGGAGGCCATCTGCAAGAAGATGTACGGCGCGGACAAGGTCGAGTTCAGCGAGCTCGCTCAACAAAAGGTTGACACATACACGAAGCAGGGTTTCGGGAACCTACCCATCTGCATTGCGAAGACTCAGTACTCGCTGTCTCACGACCCTGAGCTGAAGGGTGCCCCGACCGGATTCACCGTGCCTATCCGCGATGTTAGACTAGCTGTTGGTGCTGGGTACTTGTATGCCCTCGCCGCTGATATCCAGACCATCCCTGGCCTGCCAACAGCCCCTGGGTACATCAACGTCGATATCGATACGGAGACTGGCGAGATCGATGGCCTCTTCTAAAGTCATACACAGCGGGGTACGGATGAAAATCATGTTCCACCTTTCAACAAAATCCTTCAACAATTTCCATCATCCTTGTTTCCATGTCTCTTTTCATGGAACCTAACGTTGTATATATTGGTTACGCACTTTAACGGCGTAGATAGCGTGGTGTGGCATACTTCAACATGGGCGCTCGGTGTTAGTCAATGCATTTCTCAGCGAGAGTTGCTATGGGGCAATCTAGACGGGGTAAGGCAAAAAATAGTTATGTTAAGAATTAAATGAGTTTATGTTATATCTTCCTACAGTGAAGGACTCGAAGGAATGCATTACGCTCTGCAAATAATCCCAGATCTAGCATTTGTAATCCCCCATCCACCACGCCGAAGTGCGCAGCATTTGTGATGCCCCGACTACACTGACAGTACAAAAATTGCCCACAAGTACCCTTGGAATCCCAGGCCCTTCTCATTAGAAACGCCATACTCCTGATATATCCTGCCTAACTTCCAGCCAAACCGAACTGCTTTCCCCGTCATCCATTCACTCCGCGAGCCTGTAGCTAACCAGAGTATCGACCTTGTGATTGCTCGTGCTGAAGCTCCTCAGCTGCACCTTCTCGGCATTCTTAATCTCCTTCGCGTCACTGTCACCCCATTCCATCGGCACTTCGGAGTCGGCGTCTGCGTATACGAGCACGTTGAAGGTACAGTCACCCTCGAGCTGCGGAAGGAAAGTAACCGATGCCGTAATTTGTCGGAAGATGGATTGTATCTCGTCTTGGATCTCCTTCTCTGTCTTCTCCGGAGCGGGCTCAGAGCCTCTGTATTTCGTTAGATATTTCCCCCTTCCGGCCTGCGGACACTTACTCGGGTGCGGCGTTCTCTTGGTCGACTGCCTTCTTGGACGATGACGACGACTTCTTTTTGTTGAAGATTTGGACGTCGAATTGCCAGCGCTCCATGTGCTCGCCCGTATCCTTGCTCGTAATCACGACGACCAACTTGGATATCTTGCCTCCAACCATCCATTTATCCAGCTGCGACATGATCTTTTTGATGTATGCTTTAACTTGGTCATCCGAAGAGACTAGCATGTTGAGGCCATATTTCTTGACCCTACGAGAAATTAGTAGTGTCCTTGGTATTGAGGGAAGGGATGGTATTTACGCGCTGAAGTCTTCGGCGGGGTAAACGCCTCTCTGGAATAGGATTGTGTTGATCGAGTATTGAAAGAACTCGGCAACCAGCCTCGAAGAGCCTTTCAGCTTGAGCTTGTGCACCTTGGATTTATCCTTTGCCTCAGACATGGCGCCGATTTCCTTGATGATCCGTTTGGGGTTTTGCGGTTGAAGTTGGGAACTGGTGTATATCTTATCGTTGCCGCGGGAACGTGAGACCGGCGCGGAACAACTACCGCGGCAGGTGTAGGGTCGAGAATTATTTGAGACGACAAGCTATGAGGCCTGCACGACACAGCGCAAGAAGCACATTCCCGTCGCCAGCAGCCCTTAATGCGGCGATGTGTTCTCCCTTTTATCAGGCTCATTAGCTCACCGCGTAGTCGCGATGGCACCTGCCTGGCCTTCAATCGCACATTTTCGACATCCATAGCGCGGTGGGCGGCACCCGCTTCGAAACCCAAGACCGACTTGGAACGACGAATCGATGCGATACCCCTCGAACGGTTCCGCAATTTCTGTATCGTTGCGCATGTTGACCATGGCAAGAGTACGCTTAGTGATCGGCTCCTGGAGCTTACGGGCACGATTGAGAAGGGAGGCAACAAGCAGATTCTAGACAAACTCGACGTCGAGAGGGAAAGGGGGATCACCGTCAAGGCACAGACATGTAGCATGTTGTATAATTATAAGGGCGAGGACTATCTACTCCACCTTGTCGATACACCAGGCCACGTCGACTTCCGCGCGGAGGTCACCAGGTCGTATGCGAGCTGCGGAGGAGCTCTGCTTCTAGTGGATGCCAGTCAGGGCGTGCAGGCACAGACTGTCGCAAACTTCTATCTCGCCTTTTCCCAAGGCTTGACTCTCGTCCCTGTTGTGAACAAAGTCGACCTACCCTCTGCCGATCCCCCAAGGGCTCTTGAGCAGCTCGAGAGTACGTTTGAACTCAAGCCAGAGAATGCAGTCCTAATCTCCGCCAAGACTGGCCTCAACGTTGAGGAGATATTGCCAAAGGTTATTGAACAAATTCCAGCGCCTGTTGGCAATCATCTAAAGCCATTGAGACTGCTTCTCGTCGACTCTTGGTACGACAACTACAAGGGAGTTATTCTACTTGTCCGAATATTCGATGGCACAATCAAAGCGGGGGATCATGTCGTGTCATTTGCGACTGGGCTCAAATACATTGTTGGGGAGGTTGGAATCATGCATCCTCTTGAGACGCCGCAAAAATCACTTCGTGCGGGTCAGGTGGGCTACATCTACTTTAACCCTGGCATGAAGCAGAGCAAAGACGCCAAAGTCGGGGATACGTTTACGACAGTCGGATCTGAGCGCCTTGTAGAACCGTATCCGGGATTTGAGGAGCCAAAATCGATGGTCTTTGTAGCAGCCTTTCCAGTTGACCAAGGCGAACATGGCCATCTCGAAGACAGTATCAACCAAATTGTCCTGAACGACCGCAGTGTGACGCTACAAAAGGAGTCATCTGAGGCTCTTGGCGCAGGCTGGCGTCTTGGGTTTCTCGGGACGCTTCACTGCTCGGTATTTGAGGATCGATTGAGGCAAGAGCATGGAGCGAGTCTCATCATCACTCCACCGACCGTGCCTTTCAAGGTTATCTGGAATACTGGCAAGGAAACTATTATCCAAAACCCGGCATTGTTTCCTGATGGAGATGCGGGGAATTCCAAGGTCGCAGAGCTCCAAGAACCATACGTGGAGGCGACTATTACAATGCCTGAGGAGTACCTTGGTAAAGTAATTGAGCTTTGCGAGGTTAATCGCGGGATACAAGAGAGTCTCAACTTCTTCACATCGACCCAGGTTATTCTAAAGTATCTCATCCCGTTGGCGCAGCTTGTCGATGATTTTTTCGGGAAGCTCAAGGGAGCGACACGGGGATATGCCTCTCTCGACTATGAAGATGCTGGGTGGCGTCGAAGTCAAATCGTCAAGATGCAGCTTTTGGTGAATAAGGAGCCGGTTGATGCAGTTTCGCGTGTAGTGCACACATCGCAGGTTGATCGGATCGGTAGGCAGTGGGTAAAGAAGTTCAAGGAGCACGTGGACCGCCAAATGTACGAGGTTATTATTCAGGCGACGGCGGGGAGGAGGATCGTTGCCAGAGAGACGATCAAGCCGTTTAGAAAGGATGTGCTTGCGAAACTGCATGCGAGTGATATCTCGCGACGAAAGAAGCTGTTGGAGAAGCAGAAGGAGGGGAGGAAGAAGCTGAAGGCAGTGGGCAACATTACGATTCAGCAGGAGGCGTTCCAGAAATTTTTGGCCAAGTAGTGTATATCATGTACTATAGTATGAAAGCTTAATATTACGGAATATATATGTAGCCCGTTGTGGCCGAGGTCGTGGTCTGATTGGCTCGTCTTGAAACCCACGATCACGGAAGTTCCGTAAAGTCCGATCACTCAAACTTATAACATCTTATAACTCTGGTATCCAAGACGAATGTTCACATCGCTGGATTAATTACAGAGACGATATGGCAACCTCATCAGGGCCCATGGGCATCCCGCCTGCCGTGTTTGGTGGCATCCCTTCACGACATGTTGACATTCCCATCAGTGCGGTTGTCATTGCATGCTATCTTGCAATCGGCGCCACACACATGACCATATTCCAGAAGAATCGAAGGGCTGGACGAAAGTTTGTGCCAAGTGCGCTTTGCTTTGGATTTAGCATGGCGAGGGTCACAACCTTTATCATGCGGATTGTATGGGCGACGAGGCCGACCAATTCAAATATAATAATCGCCGCCAATGCACTAGTTGCTGCTGGAGTTATATTGCTAGTGAGTTTCTCGGGTTTCGAATCGGCAGTTCTAATTCGATAGTGGTGTATCAATCGTGTCTTCGCAACGAGGCTGCTTGGTGAATACCACCCACGGCTATACACGAGGCCCTTCTTCGAGTTCGGCCTGCGCCGACTGCCATACATTATAATTATATGCTGCGTGCCGATGAGTAGGTCTATTCTATAGTCGATGGACAAGCTAACAAATTAGTTCTCGTCGCCATGGTTCTGCAGTTCAAATCAACCAACCCAAATACCCATGTTGTTACGGGAATCGTCCTCAAAGTCGTCATTTCGTTTTTTCTTGTCTTCACATTTTCGCCGTTCCTTGTTCTCGCCACGACGGTGCTAGTTCCAGGGCGGAAGAGCGAGGCCGAGGTCGAGCGTGTAGGGATGGGGAAGACGAGCACGAAGGTAGCTGTCATCACTGTCGCCACAACATTGCTGTGTTGGGAACTTGTGAGTTGTTTTGGGATGGGCTTGGGCGTGGCTAATGATTTTAGGGGATGAGAAGTGCGACGATGCTACAGAGTTTTCCTGCGAATGCAGCACCATGGTACGTTGTCAATTGCGGTTTGAACTGGCTGACTCTATATAGGTATTATAGCAAGCCTGCGTTCTATGTGTTTGTTCCAGTGTTTGAACTTGCGGTGTCGTGTATATATGCGGGTAGTCGTGTCGATCGGCTGTTCTACGTGAAGGGGAAGGGGGAGGGCAGGGAAGGGCAGACGGAGAGGGGAGAGAAGAGTTGATATTATTACAATGTTATAATAGAAAGAAATAACCTTATGGTAAGGTGTTACAAATATAAATATAAATATTTATACTACTATAACCAAAGCATTAGTGAATACGCAGCCGAAAACGCCAGCTGTAACATTAGGTCGGAATATATGTAAGACACTTTGGTCTTACCTTACACCTGTGTAGCCTCGCGCCGTGCCCCAACCAATGGCATTCTTCATCAGTCCCTCAAGTGCGCCCCCATCCGCAGCCTAGGGAGCAGCAGCCCCACAATAAATACCTAATTGGGATCCAAATCCGTTACGGAAGGATTCGGATCCCTATTAGCTATCTAGAAACATCTCTGCCAGCCATTCATTCCGTAGTGATAGAGATGCTTTACGCCGAGCATTGCGAGACATGTTCGATTTGGAGACTAAGGTAGTAAATAATTCGTTGGGAATATATTAGCCTTCCCATTCCCATTCCCTATGCTAACTCAACTCCTCATACCTAACGTAACAATAGCACAGTCATTATACCTATTAACAAACTACCATGGGATCCGCTGAAGTCTTCGCCATGGCCTCCGAGCTTAACCCTGAAAGCACCGCATGTCCACTGCATGTATGTATTGCTGGAGCGGGCATCGGGGGTCTTTCTGCAGCTATCGCGCTTCGCCAAGCTGGTCATCGCGTTGTGGTTTGTCTGCTGTTCTTGCCCCGTTATGCATGTGATGATGAGAATCTGACGGGTTATAGCTATATGAGTCCTCCCGATTTGCAGTAGAAATCGGGGCAGCGATTCACCTGCCGCCAAACGTAAATGGTCTTTTGAGACGATTTGGTACGCGCCCTGAGGAGTGGGGTGCCAACCAGGCAGAGCATGTGGGTTTTTGCGTGTACCTGACAGTTTCCTAGCTTCGGTCCTTACCACTCCTTGCCACTTGATGTGTGGTTGTTGTTATGCGGCTATATGATTCAGGGGCTGATCATGGAATAGGTTACCTTATATTCCAAGGATGGTAGCATCATTAGCACGAAGAATATAGCTGGAGTGTCGCTCGCATACCCATACGTAAGCCTTGCCTGACCTTTATATTCTAATCCAACTAATATATTTTAGCCATGGCAGCTCAGTCACCGTGTAGATCTTCACGAGGAGCTCAAGCGTCTTGCAACTACGCTCGACGGACCAGGAATTCCAGCAATTATCAAGACACAGTCGCAGGTTATCTCGTGTGACCCAGAGGCACCTTTGTTGGTATTGAAGGATGGAACAGTAGTCGGCGCAGATATGGTTCTTGGAGCAGACGGTGTGCATGTAAGTAGCGGGGCCCTTGGCTTGATTTTTTCTCAGTTTGAGATCTGACCTATTCTGCTTACCCAGTCGGTACTGCGTCGTATTATTACTGGTCAAGATAACCAGCCTCAGTCGTCCGGTGGCAGCGCTTTTCGATTCTTGGTTCCTGTTTCCCAGGTCAAGGCAGATCCGAGAACTGCTTGGATTCTTGAACGATCTGGCGAGCTGCAGTTATGGGAGGGCACAAATAGAAGATTGGTCATTTACCCTTGCAGGTGAGTGACAATGCTCTAACTGCCTTGCTTTGGTATTTTAGCTTATGTATATTAGGAATAACACAGAGCTCAACTTTGTCTGTTTGCACCCTGAAATTGAAAGCGCTGGAAGCAAAGAAGGTGACGAAGTCTCTTGATAGGTAACCTAAATCATAGTATTAACGGCATTTAGGATGGAATAACTCAGCATCGAAACAACAGCTGTTGACTGTTTACGATGAGTACTGCGAGGGTATCAAGGTCCTGCTATCGATGGCCGATGAATCATCAATCAGGCTTTGGAAACTCCTAGACTATCCGTCACTTCCAACTTGGATTAATAATAAAGCTGCGCTTTTAGGTGATGCCGCGCACCCCTTTTTACCTTGTGGGTCAAATCTTTCAATAGGGGGGATTTTTTCTCACTGACGCCGGAAAAGATCAAGGACAAGGCGGAGCGCAGGCTATTGAAGATGTAAGATGTCTCTCATGATTCATTTAATTTTTGACTGATAATCCCAGGGCGCTGCTCTTGGAGCTTTGTTTCCGCTTGGCGTCAAGCCTTCTGAAGTTCCGGAACGGCTCAAACTATATATGAAATGTCGATATGACCGAGCAACTCTGGTGCAAAACTTCTCGCGTGCAGCTGCTTTCAAGCATAGTGACAGCGATGTTGTTGGAGGCATCAGCACTGATCGTGAGGTCTCTCTGCATATTTTACTTATTATATACTAACATCTATGAAGCTCTTGAGTTTTCCAAAATCAACTTTGGTCACGATGCGCATGATAACGCGCAGGCCATCCTTCTCAACTACTTGGGTAGGTCGAAAAACAAAACCACAGATTTGAAAGTTAATAACCAAGCATGTTTTAGCCTCGAAAGCTGCTGTTACCACGGTATCAGGGATTTTTGGCCCACTGCCTGGCCCTACTCAAGATGCCTTTGGTAATCCACGCTCAATGCCTCAATCCAGTTATTTCACCAGCTACATCACTTTTAAAACTCATTTGAACTATCTCAGGACTTTCCTGCCGCTTACTAGCTCCCTACAGTTTGCCCAACCTGGCGGATGGGCCACCGCCACCCTTGCCCTGACGAAACACACCAATGTACCTTGGCTCGGTTACCGCAGCTACAGCCGTCTGGGCCTCTATCTGCACAACGTCCAGGATAGTGACGGTGACAAGCCTGCCTTGTACTGCGCGGCCGCATTTGAAGACTCGGTGGATGCGGTGGTTGCACATCGAGAAGCAGGTAAGGTGCCCGTATTCTTCGCGCAGCTCGCCGCGTCTTTTTCGCCAACTTCCTTCTCGCTGAGCGCAAGTTGGGAGGGCCGACCGATTCTCTTAATGTCGTTGAAGGGGCTTTTCGAAACTAAGTCCTCCGAAGAAGCAACGCCATTCTCTCCGCCAGAGGTAACAGCGAAGGCCAATACGGGCATATGGGGGGCAGAAAAGGCGGATCTCACTTATACGCAGCTTGAGGGTAGTGCGCTCGCAGAGGAGTTTCCGACTCTATTTCCCGTAGTTGAACGGTTGAGGGGCATTACTCTACAGGAAGTAGTAAGTGCGGGTATTATGGCTTGTCCTAGGGACATTAGTATCTAAGTACTTTAATGAGAAGAGAGGGAGAGAGAGATAGTAATAATGATAGTTAGGAGGAGCCTAAGAGATTATAAAATCAAATCATTAGAGATCCTATAACGTACATGCATAGCAAAAGCGACACTTTTACACACCTCCGCAACAAACTTCATAACAATTTTACCATAACAAAATATAACAATTAAAACTACTCGGAATCCTCTTGCATAGACATGTCTATATCCTCTTGATATATGTGTGCATTATGTCCAGTTTGGGCATAGTTGCTACAGCGCTGTGTATGAATTTCCACCTATGGCTTCCGACTACTCCTTGACTGGGTTTCCTGCCTTACCTGCTGCATAATATCCTTCTCATACTGTAACTCCTGACCATTCTATAGACTAAGTAATCCTCCTTGCTGCAGATGTGTTTTTTTAGCCCCCCGGCGTTTACTAAGCAGCTCATTTGCCTCATGCAATATAGTAACCTCCGCTTATAACAATATTAACTTATGCATTACCCCTCTATCGCAGCTTGGTCTTTGGAAGTGTCTACTTTCTGGACGTGTAGATCGGCCTTTCCGTCGATGTCTTCGGCCAGACTCCTTAAGACGACGGTGTCGGCAAAGGTTAGGTGCGCATTCCCGTGAATCTCCATGAGTCGGCAAGGTTGTGTATTTAGTGTAGCTTGGATTAGATAGCGGTAATATATCGGGGTTTGGATTGGTTGGTGGTGTTCCTATTGACGTAGAGTCTTGACATATCCAGTTGAAGAAAGCTAGTGAGGGCAGAAGATAAATGCAATCGTCATGCTAGTCGAGATCAAAGACTAGTGCTTCTGCATGACATGGAAAGAACACAGCGTCGAAGGATATTGAAGAGTACTCCTCATCAAAGGAGAGTAACATGGGACTTATAGGAGGGAGCGGCAGGGACAGGACGATGATGTTTTGCAACTTGAGTGATTGTAGTTTTGTATTTAAAGGCGTCATGACTTAGTCGATAGGAGCTTATAGATGTAAGTTAGCTTAACCATCACCGTCTTCATCCTAAAAATATTATCGGCACTGCAACCTTGAAAAAATCTTGCACTAGAGTAAATTTATCGAAGAAGATCGCTCTAATACTACCTGCTGGAGCAGCCGTATTAAATATAATAATAAATTCCGCAATACATCAACCCAACGGTACAGATTTAGAGTGTTGCGATCTCTTGCGTCCTAGACAAGATCGACCGTGGCTTGCACTTCCGCCGCGTCCCAACATCGTGGGGTAGCCTATTGTCAGGATAGTATTTTCTCTAGAGGCGTAGATCATTGTGGGGTTGTAGATATCTGTAATCTCCGAATAAGTTTTGAGGAGAGGGAGCGAAGAAAGCCAAATACTTGTATTTATTAGGACGAGTCTTTCGTCTCCTTAGAGGCACACTGCTGGCGTCCACCATATCACCGGCCCTAGTAATCCGCGGTAAATGCCAACTGTCTCAGATTTCCAGTACTAGCGGCAAAAGTACTCCAAGCCTCTATGAGATTACTATAGTAAATTGCCTGTACGGCGTGGATAACGCGCAAGTCGAGCGCGAAATAGACGAGCCGGAGTCAGTTGACCTTCCCAAACTCGCGGTTATTCCGTACGTGGACAGTTTGTGGCGCTGCAAATGGTTATCGATGTGATGATGTGGGTGATATGCATTGTTTTATATTGCGGTATATGGAAG
Source organism: Pseudogymnoascus pannorum (assembly GCA_001630605.1). Lineage (NCBI taxonomy): Eukaryota > Fungi > Ascomycota > Leotiomycetes > Thelebolales > Thelebolaceae > Pseudogymnoascus > Pseudogymnoascus pannorum. The sequence continues at coordinate 10,089 of LNAS01000034.1, read as the reverse complement.
CGCAACTCTTGTGAAGATGTTCCAAGAGTTCTTGTTTTTAAAAGGGTCTCTCATGACCTACCCCAGCTGCATTATTTCCTCGAGACAACAATGACCATAATCTATGAAATTGCAACCGTCCCCTCCCCACCCAACCCCCCTATTTTTTTTCAACCGCCAGTATGGTCAATTGCGGAGATGACCATTTTGCAGAAAGCTAGCTACAGTATACTATAACTCAAGCACTCAAGAGGAACATGCAAGCGCACCGCCCTGCGTGCAAAATATCGCCTGCACCGGCCCAACGCCAACTCCTAAAATCACCATCCGCTCTCGCATTTCTGCTAACCTCGGGGCCGCAGACATCTGGCTGCGATTCTCCCCAGTCGCATCATCCTGTCTTCCGGACCACAGCACTTCCCCTGCTGCACTTGCCCTGGGCCAGACGAGGTCGTCCACGTTGACGCTGTCAGTCTGCTGAGACCACATGTGAACCTCGCCACCAAGAACCAGGTGCTGTTGAGCCACCGGAACACCACTCAGAGGATCGTATGAGTATGCTAAACGCCAATTTTTCGCTGGTGAGCACCAGTCATTGAATGGATAGTAGGCTGCGAATGCCGCCCCATTAGGTATATTGAGCCAGCCGCCTTTTCCGCAATCCAAGTACTACAGCACTATCAGTTAGTAAATCCATGAAGGAGGTGCTAGGAACATTACCCAGAAATCAGCGGCGCCTACAAGTGCCTTATGCCCTGCAGCCGTAACAGCTGCGACCGAAGCTTCGCTAACCCAGGTCTGAACGACTACATCTTCCCCTAAAGTTATGTTCCAGTCAAGGAAAATCTCCTCCCAGACAACAGGCGCAAGGCCAGCTGCTCTAATTCGAGCATGGTTTGCATCGATGAATTTCTGGATCAAGGATCCAATTACTGCCGCGTTACTAGACTTGACAGTTGGATCTAGTGTGTAGGCATTTCGGTTAACTTCGTCTCCTCCGGTGTGGAAATATGACGAGTATGGTGTAACTCTAGGCAAAATGTCACCAAACAGAGCCTCCATAAATGGTTCAGTTGCGCTGTTATTGAGCTGTAGCGTTCCACAGGGTGGCTGCGCACAGTAGCTTCCCCATGGACGCGCATTAAACGCCGCAATAAGTTCAGGATACCCTAGGCCAATAGCAGTGGTATGGCCGGGCATATCAAACTCGAGAATTATCTGGACCCCTCGGTTAACGCCGTACTCCTGAATTTCCTCGATGTCTGCTGGGGTATAAGTGAGCCCTTGTTGAAAAGCACCTTTCTGAGCTAGCAATGGGAGAGCAGGAATTTCGATAGGCCATGACTGGGAATCCGTTATATGCAAGTGCAGGCGGTTCATCTTATTCCATGACAAGGCATCAATGGTGCGCAAAATCTCTGCCTTAGGGTACCAGTTTCGAGCTATATCTAGGTTTAGACCTCGGTGAGGGAATTTTGGTGCGTCAATGATCGAGACTGGAGCTAGCTTGGTATAAATACCACCCTGTGAAGAAGAGTGTTGATAGAACAGCTGGATAAACGTTTGGAGGCCATGGAGAACTCCAAGATATGAAACTGCAACAATGTTTGCTTCGCCGCTTTTCGAAATCGTCAGATTATAAGACTCATCAACTTCACCGGCCAAAGGCGCGAAAGTCTTATCGGGACTTGTTTGGGTAATATTCAACTGCTTGATTAAGGTGCGAGTAGAATCGGCTGGTGGTTCGAAGTCTTGAATGGTGTTGCGTGCTACAAACTTCCAGGGGACCAGGTTTTTGTTGAAGAGAGTATCTAGGGCCCGCGATATGGCAGGCTGGACTATTCCCGCAGATGTAAATTGCCCCTCTTGAGCTGCAGAATGGGTCGCCTATAGATCCAACACTTGATTAGTCCGACTGCAATTAAACGAGTAATAGGATTTGGCCATACATTTTCGATACTATATGTGACTTCAATATTTGGTTCAATCCACAAAACTGTGCTGCCATTTGTCAAGGACCTAGGGATTGGCCACACAGCTTGAACATAACAGCAAAAAAATGCTAAACTGAAGACTGCTGGAAACCACATCATGAAGGACAGGAATTGAGGGATAGCTTCATACGAACAGACTGAAAACAAAGAAATAGCAGTAAACTATTTATATTAAGAGAGGGATAACAGCGGCCATCTTCCCTGTACACCAAGTGGGGATTCTTTTCACTTCATAAAGTGCAGTAATGCAGGGCCTAGCATGCATGTACAGAGAATGGTACTCGAAGAGTTGGGATGAGTAGCGAGAACCATGTAGTTATTGTGGGAAAAAAGGAACAATACCGATTGGATTGTGGCCAAGATTTCATAGCACCTAAAGAAAAACCGACAGAAGGCAAGTCCTAGTGATGTGCTGCTAAGGCTGTCTGCTTGAATGGTGCTAAGTGTGGTCTAGAATAAGACGTACGAAATATAGCGCGAAAAGTCGCGATACTATGCTAGTTGGGTAGCGCTAAATCTAGGTATCATTGCTCCACACCTTGCGCTTTAGGAGGCAGCCGCTCTGTACATTAACTAGATGCTACGTTGTATGTAAAATTCTATATAATCTTTAAGACACTAATATCGTCGCAGTTTAGGGTCCAGTCTAACAGATAGATGCTATATTGCAAAGGGGAGAGGTATAAGACGTAAGATTACGAAATATAGCGCGAAAAGTCGTAATACTATACTAGTTGGGTAGCGTTAAATCTAGGTATTATTGCTCTGCACCTTACGCCTTAGGGTATCTGCTCTGTGTCTAGATGCTACGTTGTATGTAGGATTCTATGTGATCTTTAAGACTTATTAAATTGAGGCGTTTCGTGGCGGACCTAGTTCACCCGGAAACACTGGCCACAATTAAGCATCCTCGCTTACAATTACCATGATTCAACACCACGTAAGGCGGAAAAATCATGAACCCTGGAGAAGAGCATCCCCTACGGAGATCACCTGCTTGGATCTCGGACTGGCCTGGTTTGGCCAGCCGCAGCTACAGCTCCACGTCGCCCGGGGAGAATTGCTTGCGTCTTGGAACCCTTAGTATCGCATCATCGACACCACGGCCATCCCCTGCCTGTCGCACCGGGGGCGCGACGAGGGGTATGCACGAAATCCCATTGTTGATGCTCGACGTAGGGATGCTGCTATGCTATCCGGTTCCTCGGGTTCTACAGTACATGCATAGGATATCTTCGTATGTAACCGTCATCCCGCGTCCAGCTTACCAGGATAAAGGATCTCCAAGTATGTGTTATGACTACGGGATGTACCAACATGCACATGCTGAAGGTAACATCGGCATTGGTGATGAACACAGCTAGAGCAACTTAGCGTACGAGTATGGGAGCAACGTGCTGCACTCTCCACATCCGATGTCTTTAGCCCGCATTGTGGTGCATATTCTGCATTTAAGAATATCCATATCTCTTGCCCCGCTCCGCTGCCTCTTATACCCCTCTTCCTCCTCGATATCGCGCTCCTGCTCACTTAAGTTCGCATCACAAATTGTCAATCTGTTTGCCGGATATTCGCTACAGCCACATACTGAGTTACAATCCCCACTGCCCTCATCATGTCTCCGTCACCAGTCGAAGAGCAAGTTGCTCCCACTAAGATCCCCATCCTTCCAGGCAAGGACGCCGCCGCCGCCGGAAACCCCGCAGCAGCTGCATCCACCACCGCTTCCGCTAAACCGTGGTTGAAGAGCAGTGGCTTCCTAGACAAATTCGAATACTTCGAAGTCACGCCTGTTATCGGGAGAGAGTACTCCAATGTCGACATTGTAGAGTGGCTGCAGGCTCCCAATTCTGACGAGCTGATCAAGGAGCTGGCTGTGACTAGTGAGTGTGATATCCTTAACTTTATGTATTACATCCCTAAGTAAGAAAGCTAACCCATCATAAGTCTCGGAACGCGGCGTTGTCTTCTTCCGCGGGCAGAATAACCTCACGGCTGACCTACAGAAGCAGCTCCTTACGCGCCTAGGCCAGCTCTCAGGCAGACCTAAGACGTCCTCACTACATATTCACCCGATTCTCAACAACGAGCGCGACAACTACCGCGTGTCTGACCCTGAGATCTCGACCATCGACAGCGAGCTCGATAAGAAGATCTATAAGTCTAATGAGTTTATCCCCAAAAAGCAGAAGGCTGGAGCGTGGCACTCAGACATCGCCTTTGAGCCTGTGCCTGCCGATTACTCGTCGTTACGTCTGGAGAAGCTGCCTAAGACAGGAGGTGATACACTCTGGGCTAGCGGCTATGAGATCTACGACCGCATCTCGCCGCCGTACCAGAAGTTCTTGGAGTCACTTACGGCTACCTTTGAGCAACCAATCTTTATTAGTGCAGCAGCGAAGGGCGGCTTTAAGCTCTATGATAAGGAGCGCGGAAACCCCGCTAATACAGGCGAAGATCTTACTGCTGTGCACCCTGTCGTGCGCACTAACCCCGTCACGGGCTGGAAGAGCGTGTACCCTATCGGCGGTCACGTCGGACACATCAATGGCGTAACAGAGCTTGAATCCAAAGCCTTACTAGAGTGGTTTGAACGCCTAATTGTCGACAACCACGACCTACAGGTCCGCTTTAAATGGCAAACCCCGAACGACTTGGCTATCTGGGACAACCGCTCTGTGTTCCACACCGCAACCTATGATGTCGAGGGCCAAGGCGAGCGTTATGGCGTGCGCGTGGTGGGTATCGGCGAGCGTCCGTACCTTGACCCTGAGAGCAAGAGCCGGACGGAGGACCTGAGGGCGCAGGCTGCTGCGTAGTGAGATAGCTCTGTAACTGCACAGTGTAACTTAACCAACCATGCAAAATAATCCAGTTCACGGATCCCTTAATCTTTGGTTTCGCATCCGTGAAAATGTTGAAGAAATATATCCGTATGATAGGGCTGTTGACGTATTGCCGAATTCAGAGAAGGGGGTTTAGAGGTAGTCGCTTACCCCTATTGTAGTGGCTGGTCCGACCGACAACACTTGAGATTCCCCACCCCTCCACCTTCGCAATACAGCATCTCTGTCTGTCAGACCGGAACCTAAACTGCGACGATATCAGCGTCTCAAAGATCACACAGAATCTCACATACAGTAGAACCCCCGTTATAACGATCACCCTTTAGCCGATAATTTTCATGTAGCGATAATTTTGAGATTACGGCGGAGCCATTTTGTATGTAATTTTAAAGCTATTACGATACTACGATATCGTTCTGTAATATGTAATAAAATCGTTATATTTTACATGTGTACAATCTCTGTAAGTCACGAAGTCCCACTTTCTAAGAGGTTAGAGGCGCTTTAATATCACGTGTTTATAATATTAAGATCATGTGTTTACAGTATTAACATCACGTGTCTCTAATATTAACATCACATGTTTCTAGTATACCGATATTTCAATTATAACGATAACAAAGTCTGGTTAAAATTAAATTGTTACAAGAGGGGTTATACTATACAACGTAGCATCTAGACAATGCACAGAGGGGCTGCCCTAAGGTGCGAGCGCGCCTTAGCCAAGGTCTAAAATAATTAATATTCTAAAGCTAGATCTAATGGATTCCGTACTATAGCCAATAGACAAATAACTAGATAATATTACTACATACACAGGAAGTGCTCTAATAGGTAATTAGACAGTTTCGGTTATCTTTAAGCATTTTACTAATAAAATTAAGACTATACAGAGCAATGATACCTAGATTTAACGCTATAAGGCTAGTATACTATCACGACTTTTGACGCTATAAGACTAGTACAGTATCACGACTTTTCACGCTATATTTCGCAATTTTACGTCTTATACCTCTCCATCTTGTAATATAGTATCTATCTATTAGACTGGACCCTAAACTGTAACAATATTAGCATCTTAAAGATTAGAATTTTACATACAACGTAGTATCTAGTTAATGCATAGAGCGGATGCCCTAACGCGCGCGCGAGGTGCAGGGTGCACTAGATCCGCCACGAAACGCCTCAATTTGATGAGCCCAATCCTCAGCTGCTTATCCAGGGCCTCGCCATGTCAATACTAGCAGGACCTAGTATACCCATATCATAGGCAGACCACATCCGTGGGGGGATTCCATGATAAAGCCTATCTTAGTCATCCGTATCTAAAAGCTCGCCGTGGGCCGTTGGTTGATGCGGGCTGGAGGTTTCGAGATATTCGTAATCTAGCTCTGGAATTATGGCATTGGACTCGTCGTCCTACTCCAGAAGCTATAGTCCAGCCAACGCTATAAAGAGTTTATATACCCAAGATAGTTTTCGTTTTCTATACATGTCAATTGCCTGCACTCGCTGACATTGACGGGCGCGTTCAATTCCACGACTCGCTATTCCTTGAAGCACACCTGCAGAGCTCTCTCGCCCGTTGCAACATCTGATTGAAACTGAGAGACATTATGTCTATAGTTGACGACAAGCTCGCTGAACCAGCAGTCTCTAGCAGATCAACGGGGAGTGACAGCATCGCTCCTGCCAGCATCGCTCCTGCCAGCCCAGCGCGCCGATTGTGGTGGAAATGGGGCGGAGAGGATATCAGCTTCGCTCCGGTGGACCAAGGATCGTCAACGACATCGGACACTAAACGAGGAGACCTCGAGACTGGGACCACAGGGCTAGTCAATGTCAAGGGGAGCGTCTTTGATGATTCTAGCGCCGCCCAATTTTACGAGCCACCCGAGAAATATGAGGGTCGGCACAGATTTGATCCGAAAGCCACTTGGACCCCTGACGAAGAGCGGCGGTTGGTCCGAGCGGTAAGATACCCGACATAAACTTTCAAGTTGCTGTAACTTACACCGGATAGCTCGATTGGAGGATATGCCTACCGGCATGTATATTCTTCTTCGCCTTACAACTGGACAAAGGCAATATATCTCAGGCCCTATCAGATAATATGCTGGGTGAGTTCCGCAGACGCTTCATAAATGCATGTGCTAAAACAATAGTCTGCAGACGACCTTAACTTGAATACGGACGATTACAACAATGGAATGACGATTTTCTACTGTTCCTACCTGGTAGCAGAACTCCCTTCGCAGCTGATTAGCAAGAGAATTGGTCCCGATAACTGGATCCCGTAAGCTCACAATCTTCCGGCCTCGCAATACCCCAAACTAACATGATACTTGCAGAATCCAGATGGTTTTGTGGAGGTACGCAAACTAAAGATCCAAGTTTACCACCGTGCTCTAATCTCATCCTATGCAGTATTGTCGCTATTACGCAGTGCAGGCTTACAGACCGCACGTCATTCTTCATCACCCGTTTCTTACTCGGAGTACTTGAAGGGTAAGTTCCATCTACAAAATCTACAAAAGTCGAGACTGTACACACTATCAGAACGCACCGGCTAATCAGAACTACCAGAGGATTTATCCCAGATGTAAGGCACCTTCATACCTTCGGGCGGAATGCCTATCGGTAAATTCTAATGGATCATAGGTTATTCTCTACTTAAGCTATTTCTATACGAACAAAGAACTGCCCACTCGCCTCGCGTGGTTCTGGACATCTTTTATAACCACGAACATAGTTTCCTCATTTATTGCATACGGGGTTTTTCACTTGGAAGGCCATCCCGGTTTAATGGGCCAGGGCTGGCGCTATCTGTTCGCCATCGAAGGCGGTCTTACCGCTTTCATTGGGATTGTGGCCTGGTATGCACGAAAGTCCCTATTAGACGTGCTTTTCCTAACGTACTAGGTTCTACCTCCCCCCATCTCCGACCCACACAAAAGGCGAAGGAATCAAGGGATTCTTTCGTGGGAAGAATGGATGGTTTTCGGAGCGGGAGGAAACTATCATGGTCACACGAATCCTGCGCGATGATCCCGGAAAGTCCTCTATGCATAATGTAAGTGTCATATTTATGCTATTATTCCACCGCTAACGTTGCCACAGAGAGAAGCAATCACTCTAAAGTTGTTATGGACCAGCTTCTGCGATTATGATATGTACGTACTCTGATTGTGTGATACGGCCAACCAACAGCTAACAGAATATAGGTGGCCAATCTACCTTATTGGTCTTACGTGGACAATTCCCATGGTAAAGTATTGCCCAGGTCGTTTTCCATTCCGCTCGTTCTAATCAGTTCTCAACTGTCAGACCCCGCCCACAAGTTACCTGACATTGAGCCTCAAAGCTCTGGGCTTCTCAACACTCAACACCAACTTACTAGTCATCCCTTCATCAGTTCTTTTCATCCTGCAACTCCAATTCTGGACGTGGGTTTCCGAGAAAACCAACCAGCGCATGTTCGTTGGACTAGTGAGTCAAATCTGGGTAATTCCGCTGCTGATCGCATTCGAGACACTCCCCGGGACCTTTCCGCACTCCAACTGGATCAAATATGCCATTTCAACTTTGATAGTCGGGTATCCGTATGCGCATGCTGTTATGGGTATGTCTTCATTTTCGCGGGTGAGAGGAAATATGGCTCTGACAGGGTATAGCGGCACTTGCCAGCAGGAATGCTGGAACAGTCCGTACAAGGACGGTAGGAACCTCGATGTATAATATGACAATCCAAGCGAGCAACATTATTTCTTCACAGGTAATTTTCCAACTGTCGATTCGCCTAACAACGAACGATATCTTACCTTGATATCTTAATACAGGATTGCTGACGTATTTTCACACAGATCTACCGGGCCAAAGACAAGCCATATTATTATACCGGGAACAAAGTTCTGCTTGGTGTCGCAGCATTTAATGTGTTATTATTCGTCGGTACTAAGATTTTCTATGTGCAGAAGAACAAGTACGTTTTTCATCGGCACTTAGCTGGAGTTTTATAACACGCAATACTAATTAAAACTAAAGCAAGCGGGATGAGATGTGGAACGGGATGACTCGAGATGAGAAGCTTAATTACCTTGCTACAACTGAAGACAAAGGAAACAAAAGGTGCGCAATTCTCACAGTCTACTAATTCGCATTAGAGGTTCTAACTTCTAGGTAATTCTAGGCTCGACTTCCGCTTTGCGTCTTAATCTAATGATAAAATGGTTGAAACATTATAGTTTCCCTTACTATATATATATAAAAGAGAAGAGAGTTCTAGAGCATTTTAGATTACTAGTTTGAAATATATATATATGTTCCTCTAATGTACAAAAACCGCTGGTAGAGCTAGCTCCTCTAGAGTAAAGTATAACAGGTAGAGGGTGCGAATACACATACCTATACTTATATAGCTTAGTACCCTCTAAGGGTACTAAGTGTTTTCGCTAGGAGGGTACTATAATAGGCTAGTATATAGAGGCTTAAAGAGGGAGTATATACTAAATATATACTCCCTCTTTAAGCCTCTATTTAGAGAGAATCATAAGCTAGGGAAAGAAGGGGGTACAGAGGGAGAGGGCTCCTTATATACTATTTACTAAATCGAGGCTAGTCTCACTACCCTGGCCTATGCTAGTGGCTCTAGGCTATATTTGTTAATTCTACCCAGTTTTCAGCTCTTTGGCCATAGGGTTTGGGTTAGAAATCTTGCCCGTTCCGTGAGGTTGCCGGCCGAGAATCTACAATAGTCACTCGACTCCCCAGGTCGCATTATTTATTTGGGTGCAACTGAACCTTTAGGAGCGAACAGTCGAGTAATGCCCCTGATATAGCCCTGAAACAACAACAGAATGCATGGCCACTAATTACGAAGGGAGAGCACGAGGATATCGCCGGGGAGTGGAGGCTCCTGCAATTATAGTACAATTAAGTTTGGCGCATCTAATCCGCCACATTTGGGTCCTTCTGCGCTTCCTGAAGAACTCCTTCACTCGAGCATACAGGGTGGGATGAGCAGGGTGAGTGAGGCGAAGCAACATATTCGCGTCAGTTTCGCGTTATGATCGTAATAGTGCCGGAGTTTGGCCATACATAACCTTGAGATCGGTGGATTAGTAGTTGGGTGGGTGACGAAGTCGGTGCACAATAGCTGCCTGGACGCGCCGTTGACGAGGACGTCGATGCGGGCGTATCTACTAATAAAGGTGAAGAATATGGGGGCTGATATTATTCATTTGGCGGGGTGGCAGAATCGGGCGGTCAGA